>SNQJ01S0017289.1:0-17323 GCA_010110895.2 Picea sitchensis
GGGTAAAAACCTCTTTTTCTTTATATGATAAGTAATAGTTACATTCTTTACATTATCATACATATGAGCACCAACTCATAATGAGGCTACAACCTTAGTTTTGCAAGATGCTACTTGCTAAGAGAACCAACTCTCTATTTTCTCTAAAACCCACTAAAAGGAAGCACCAACTCCTTGGCTTCTCTAGCACCAACTAGAAGGATGTACCAACTCCCTAGTTTCTCTAGCACCAACTAGAAGGAAGCACCAACTCCCTGGTTTCTCTAGCACCAACTAGAAGGAAGCACCAACTCCCTAAATGTTTGCAACACGAACTAGATGGAAGCATGAACTGGATGGAAGCACCAACTTCCAATCATACAGGCACCAACCTGTATAACAGAGAACAAGAGCTCTCCCTTGCACCACCCTGCCACCCTAGTTTTTCTGGCTGCAACCAGATGGAAGCTACAAATCCCTGTGTTCAAGCACCCACTTGAACCTATGAGGACAACAGTCCTCCCTAGCTCCTCCCTTCCACCCTAGAATATAAATCTTTGCTACTGAAACTTATTACAGTGATATAATGTTCAACAGTGGCTTACCAGACTCATCACTGTTCTGCTGCATTTCGTTGCTCTGTCTGCCTCACTTCCTTCCTACACACATGACTTCCACTATCTATTCTTCTACTTTTTATGCTTTGTGTGCCGTGTCCATTCACTGCACAGTTCCTCTTCTGTTCAATTCAGTTGTTTCACTCTCCTCCTTATTTACGCATGAATCACCTTCAACAATAGCAACCACAACAACTCCAACAACAACCGCATCTCTTCTCTGTACCATGTACTTATAGCTTCTGTGCTACTTGTGCATGCAATGCACATAATCCTCTGCATCCTCACACCGCACCAATCTCCTCCACCTCTCAAGTGGTCTGCCTAATCATCGCAACTCTTCAGCTTCTCTGGTGGTTCCCACCATGCGTCCAGCATCACTGGGTGTTCTGCTGAGATTCCTCAGCCTTTTTGGCAGTTGAGACTCCTCGTCTTCTCTGGCACAATCGATATTATGCCTTCTATTTCAATTACAGACTTCAACGCTCATCCATCTATCAATCCCCTCTAAGAAGAGTCTTCACTCACTGGAAGAAGCCTGGAGACTCTTCAACTCCTCTGGCGGTCACATAGAGGTCTCTTCGAATCTTCTGGAAAAAATCATCAATGGTTTCTAGAAGTTTCACTATGTCATGCAACAGTATACCTCCAATCTTGTTTAGCTTCACCTGCACCATTGGATTGAATTCATAGAAACTTGTGTTTACTTCGCCATTTCGTACTTCAGCATTTCAGGATCCCTATGGCGAAGCTTAACACCTCTAGCTTCTTCCTCCATGTTCCATCGATGTGCCCAATGGCTTTGAACACACGCTTATTCATAAAGCGCTTTCGTGATTTCGCATTTCGTGAATCTGGAGATGAGGCATCTCGACTCTCCAAGTCGCGATCCCCAAAACCCTGAAATGGAGCTTATCTAAACTGACTCGATCCCTTGTCGTGACCACCGATGGTGACCACAGGCTATGCCAAAAGGCACTTCATATTTCACGAGTTTATAAACTTCATCGAGTCTGATCAATGGTTAAAATCTCTATAGATCCAACGGTCCAAATCTTATCGCGATCTCACATCTAGCAAGTTTCCACACCATGCTCCGTTGACTCCAAGTCAACAAAATTCCAATCGCTTTCCACTTGTCCTATGATTCGATGGTCCAGATCTTATCTTGATTCAACGGCTCAGATAATATCGCGATTTCGACATTCTTGTTGCTAAGTGTTTCGACACTCCAACTTTCGGTATCCAAAACCCCAAAATGGGGTTGGATCAACAGTCCACATCAAACCTTGATCTGACAGCTCAGATCATTTCACTATTTCACATTTCGCAATTTCAGTGTTCCTGTGGTATTGTTTCTTGTCTCTCCAAGTCGTGATTCGCAAAACCCTGAAATGGCATGGGATCAACGATCCCCATCAAACCTTGATCTGACGGCTCAAATCATTTCGCTATTTCGCTTTTCGTGATTTCGGCATTACTGTGGTATTGTTTCTTGCCTCTCCAATTCACGATTCACGAAAACCCGAAATGGTGTGGGATCAACAATCCCCATCAAACGTTGATCTGACGGCTCAGATCATTTCGCTATTTCGCATTTCATGATTTTGGCATTCCTGTGGTATTTTTTCTTGCCTCTCCAAGTTGCAATTCGTGAAACCTTGAAATGGCGTGGGATCAATGGTCCCGATTAGCACTTGATCTGATGGTCATCAGGAATTGTGAATGGGATCCAACGATCAATGTCGCTTCTCCACCCGAGCTTACACATCCTCCTTACTTAGAAGAATTTCTAAGTGTCAAAGGCCTCGACCTCTGATCCACCTGTGATCCTAAGTATGCTATCTCTCTTGAGCTTTGGCAATGAGTTAACCTCATCCCTGGTGCACACCTGCGCACTGCGTGCGACTCTACGCTAATCCTCCTTAACTTATGTTGTTCTTGTTTTTCCATTGATGCACACTCTAATCTTGCCATCAATGAAAAGCTTACATTGCCTGTTAAACCTTCCAACAATCCTCTGCACTATCTCTTCTGAACTTATCGAGTTTGCTCTGCAGCGTCTTCCTAAAATACTTATGGTGCCTGTCTATTACATTCTTCCTGTACTTGAGCCATATTCATTGTTGTACTTGCCATCAATGAAAAGCATATGCTTCCTGTTAAACATTTACCAACAGGTTGTTCATAAGAAGAAGAGTTCTGGGAATGGCCAAGGAAGTGTTCTTTGAGGTCTTTTATGTAAGAACATTGTTCCTAGAGGTCTTTGATGTGGGAACATTGTTCCTTGAGGATCTCAATAGTTGAATTGATGGAGCTAATGTTGGTATTGAGGTTCTTAATGGCATCCTTGTGCTGTTGGTTGTCAGCAATCAAGGCATTGAGGTCTTGGGCTCGTGTGGTAGTGATTTGGACAAAAGAGCAAGAAAGTGGTATAGGGGAAACAAAAGGGGTATGGAGGGGTGGGTGGTACCATGGAGAAAAAATGGTGTCAAATGATAGGTACCACTATGATCAGGGCGAAAAGGGTGATCCAAAGGGATAGGATCCAAATAGGGGTGTCGGAGACGGTTCAGGTCCAAAAAGAAAAAAAATGTGTTTAAAATCATAGGTATCATTGGAATCAGGGTGAAGAGAGGAACCTAGTGGGATAGGTCCCAAATAAGTGTTCCCAAATAATTAACAGGAAGAAATGTGTAGTAATTTCACAACCAACATGTAGAAGGCACAATTGTTTTGTTTTTGTTTCCATCCCTAGGGGTAGGATATTCAGGGTTTCTACAGACAAGGGTTTTCATTGTGCTATAGCTCTCTAATATACGTGCACGTTCCAACAATAGTACTCAACCCAATATCTCAGGGCACCAACTAAGGAGGATAGACCGTGCACTTAGACGTACTACCCGACTACCCAGGTACTAGAGAGCATATTCCTGAGTGATGTTCTACGTGGCACTATAGTAGTCATGTGGCCGATCGGTTTATCTATGAAGAGCTTCATGAAATCTAGGTCGATCTGTATACAAGTGTTGTCTGATGTGCTACCACTCGAAGGGGTACCAATAGGGGTTACAAGGGTTGCCAACAAATGTGCCCTTGAGTACCACTTGTATTTCATGCATGTATGACTCCCCGACCATGGGTTTATGCGTGTAACAATATATCTCTATAGCTTTAAGATGTCAGAATACGTCTCTACCCTGAAAAAAATTAACCCACAATTTTCTGCCAAGGAAGGTTCTCTGATACCACTTGTAGTATTCCATATATAAAATAGTATGCAGAATAGGAATATTTATCTAGAAATGACAGAGAAGCAATGATATAATCAAAACAATACCAGAATAATACCAGAATAACACCGGAAATAGAACTTTGATTACTGATAGCAATGTTCACTTGCCTCTTCGAGGGGACAACCTCCAGCAGAGAAGATCTCTATTACAATAATATCCAAGACAAGATTTCTCATACCCTCTACTTCTATTTATACTAAATATATATATCCAAAAGAACAATCTAGAGGAAGATCCTTCTAGAAGTGGAAGCTTCTATTAGGTATTCTTACATTTGACTTATTCTTTCAAAAGAACAATCTAGAGGAAGATCCTTCTAGAAGTGGAATCTTCTATTAGGTCTTCTTACATTTGACTTAATCTTCCTTATTGCTAGGACTTATTAATATTGGGCTTTATTAGATGGAATTATATTGTTCTACCTACGTGAGGGGTTAGGGAGGTTAGGTCCTTAACAAGAACCTAGTTTCTCCTTGGTTACTACCATTGTTAACATGTCTGCAGGATTTTGTCTAGTATGTATATTTTCCAACTTCAAATGTCCATTTTCCAATATGGATCCTATGCAATGGTACCTGAGATGTATATTCTTAGTCTTTGAATGTAAGGCTGAGTTCTTTGCAAGATGAATGTCACTCTCACTATCACAGTACAACCTGTTATTCTCCTGATTCTTTCCCAATTTCTCCATAAACCTCTGTAGCCAAATCATTTATTTACTAGTCTCTGTAGTAAAAACATACTTTGCTTCTATTGTTGAAAATGAAACAACATTTTGTAGTTTCTAAATCCAACTTACTATTATTCCACCTATAGTATAAACATACCCTATGGTGCTCCTCTTGCTATCTTTATCACCTGACATATCTGAATCAACATATCCTTGTAGAACAGTGTTTGAACCTCCAAAACATAATGCATGAGTAGAAGTACCTCTCAAATACCTTAGAATACACTTTATTTCCTCGGAATGTTCTTTACCTGGATTTTTCATATACCTGCTCACAACTCTCACTACATGTGCAATATTTGGTCTTGTGCAAATCATCGCATACATCAAGATGCCAATTGTTGATGAATAAGGGACCATGGACATGTATTCTATATCCTCCCATGTCTTGGGACACATTTCCTTTGTTAATTTGAAATGGATGGCCAAAGGTATACTAACTAGTTTTTCATTATGCATTCTAAACCTATCCAAAACCTTCTCTATGTACTCACCATGAGACAATGTCAATTTGTGATTTTTCTTGTTTCTTTTTATTCTCATACGAAGGATTTTATTTGCAATTCCCAAACCCTTCATCACAAATGAATTAGATAATTTCTTCTTCAGCACATTTATATCTTTCATATTAGACCCTGCAACAAGCATGTCATCTACATACAATAGAAAGATAATAGAGCTTCAATTTTCTAGCCTTTTAAAATAAACACAGTGATCAGAATGACATCTACTATAACCTTGCTTTGTCATAAACCTATCAAACTTCAAATACCACTACCATGGAGCTCGATTTAGGCCATACAAGCTCTTATTCAATCTACATACCAAATTTTATTTTCCTTTGACCTCATACTCACGTGGCTACTGCATATAAATCTCCTCCTCCAAATCCCCATGGAGAAAAGTTGTTTTTACATCTAACTATTCAAGATGCAAATAGTCTACTGCCACAAGACTTAAAATAGTCCTAATTGAAGTCATTTTAACAATGGGAGAAAATATTTCATCAAAATCTATACCTTTCTTTTGTGAAAACCCCTTTACAACAAGTCTAGCCTTATACTGTTTTTTTCCTCCATCTTCTTCCTTCAACCTATAAACCCATTTATTCTACAATGCTCTTTATCCTGCAGGCAACTAAACCATGTCCCAAGTTTGGTTATTTACCAAGGAATCCATTTCCTCTTTCATACCTTGCTCCTACTTCTTTTTAGTGTCTACCTGCATTACCTCTTCATAACATTTTGGTTCACCAGAATTAGTCAACAATAAATAATACAATGAAGGAGAGTATCATTCATGAGGTCTACTTAAACTGGTATATCTTATAACAACACTTGTAGGAGTTTGAGGTACCTCCTTCTCCTGTTGTTTTACATTTTATTTTCTGGTACCTTTGGAATTTCTTTTTCAGTGATCTCATCAAGCACTGTGTATTCTGGTTTTTCTTTTTCTTGTTTCTTTCCCTGCAACTGATATTTGTACATGACCTTCTCATTGAATATGTCATATCGACTCCTAATGATTTTGTGATTTTCATAATCCCATAAGAGATAACCAAAATCATTAACACTGTATCCAATAAAGGTACACTTCTTGGATTTTGCCTCAAGCTTTGTTCAATTTTCTTTATCAATATGGACAAATTATTCACAACCGAAAGTCTTCAAAAGAAATAGTTTACCTTTTTACCTGTCCATTCCTCCTCTGGAATTACGCCATTTAAAGATCTTGAAGGTCCTCTATTTATTAACTAAATAACAATATCTACAACATATGCCCAGAACTGTAAGGGAAACCCAACATGCAATCTCATACTCCTTGCACGCTCCATGATTGTCCTATTCATCCTTTCTAACACACCATTTTCTTGTGGTGTTCCTGGAACTGTTTTCTCTCTATGAATCCCATGGTATGAACAATAATCATCAAACTCCTTGCTGCAATATTCACCTACATTGTCTAATCTGAGACACTTCAACCTTTTTCCTATCTCATTCTCAACCAAAGCTTTCCACTTCTTCAAAGTATCAAAAATATCATATTTTTGTCGAATGCAATAAACCCAAGTTTTTCTAGTTGCATCATCAATAAATGTAACATAATAACGAGAGACACCAAGAGATGATACTTGATATGGTATCCATACATTTGTATGCACATGATCTAACCTTTCACTCTACTTTTATTTTCTGACTCTGAGAAATCTGACTCTTTTATGTTTTCCATAAACACAATGCTCAAAGAAACCCAAATCAATTTGTTTAAGATATGGAAACAAAATCCTTTTTTTAATTATCTGCATCCCCTTCTCACTCATGTGTCCAATCCTATGATGCCATAGTGTTGTATTCACTCTTGTAGAAGCTAAAGAGATAGAAGAGTCAGTATTACCAATACATAAATACAATGTACCTACCTTCTCTCCTTTTTCTATCACCAGTCATCCTTTGGTGACCTTCCATGCCTTATCTTTAAATATAGATATACATCCTTCACTTTCCAACTTCCTTGTTGAAATTAGATTTTTCCTTAGATCTGGAAGATGTCTTACCTCTTTCAACAACCATTGGTTTCCATTCCTTTGATTTATTTTTACCTTTCCCATTCCAACAATTTTGCATGGTGCATCATCACCCAAATGAACATGTCCAAAATCACCTTGAAGATAATATATATAATGTTTCCTATGGGGTGTGGCATGAAAAGGATACCCTAAATCTACTACCCAAGACTCAAAAATATTATCTACAGAAATAATCAAAGCATCTTGTAACACATCAACTGTTACATTTTATTCCTGATTTTTCTCCTACTGTCCATCTCTTTGTTTCTCTTGAGCTCTGCAGTCTTTCTTCAGATGTCCTTTCTTCCCAAAATTCCAACACTCTATCTTTCCTAGTATGGATTTGGATCTTCCCTTCCTATAATTCCCATGGTTCCCTGATCTCTTTCCTCTATCAAATTGTCTTTCCCTATTCTCCACAATCAACTCATTACCTAATGTCTCACCTGTGATTTTTCATCGCATTTCCTCGATAAGGATAACACCAACAATATCATCAAATTTTAGAGTGTTTGAACCAGAGACAGAGTTACTTACAGCCATGACTAAGCCATTTGATCTTTCTGGCAATGAGCACAACGTTAGAAGAGCATTGACCTCATCATCAAAGTCCACTTTTACAAAGCTTAGATAATTAGTAACCGTATTAAATTCATTTAAATGATCTACAACATACCCACCTTATTACATGTTCATATTAAATAATCTCTTCATTATAAATACCTTATTGGACACTGAGGTTTTTTCATACAGTTTAGTCAATGTGCCCATCAACTCCTTCGTTGTCTTTTATTTTGAAATATTGAAATCCACCGATGTTGCCAGGCTCAGTCATATCATTCCTAGTGCCTTTCTATCAAGAACCTCCTGTTATTCATCCTTCGTGGTCATCGCCCAATCGTAGGAATATATCGTTCTGATATAAATAATATTCCATCTGCATATTCCATAATTGGTAGTTTTTTTCATTAAATTTCTCAACCCTAAACTTTCCAGCTTCCACCATTTCTCCCACTCGAACTAGGAACCCTCTTTTCCTACGAGTTACCTTTCTGTGATACCAGTTGTTAGAAAAACAAGATCATGGAGAAATGAAATAAAAAAAATGCAGAAATAAAACACAAAAGATACAAAATACAATGGAGACACATATATGTGTGATTCACCCAGTGTGGGCTATGTCCACCAGAGAAATTTATCAGTCCTTTTCTTTTATTATCCAGCAAAATGAAGGGACACAACCTACATCATGCCCGTTGTAACTTCCTCTGCTTTCTTTCACAGTATCCTCTCTCAGAATAAAATATTCGCAATGATACACAACTGAAATAAAATTCCCTCATAAGAGAGGGTTTCCTTCTAGGGAAAAAAACCCTAAAAATAACTTCTAGCATCAGATATGCGACCTTATAATGAATGGTCCATATTGGCTATGGAATTAAAATATTTTACAAGGAAAATTTTTCCAATATTTCTCTTTGGGGGCGCTAATTTGGGGGAGTGGGGGGGATACAAAAATTGTCTCCGCCCCCCTGGACCCCCCTGGCGACATTTTTGTGGGGGAAATCCCCCACACCCCCTCGTTAGGGAATGGGGTCTAAGCACGTCTAAAACAAACCTCTAAATAAGGAAGATAATTAGGATCCACAACCAACACTAATATTTGTTTCATATAAGGAAAGAGGTATTGTTGTGATGGTTTTTCTAATCAGAATGAACACAAATACTAAGTACAAAGTGTGAAGTTTTTAATGTCATTCCATGCAAATCCCTATCATGCTTCATTATGACAAAAATTTAACTATTCCCTAGTTTCTATATTGCTACCCAAGAGGTTGTTAGAAGACATATTTTGTTACGGAATCTCTTTTGAATATCAATGTTTCAACTAATACTTGCTTTTTTATGAAATATTCCTTTACCTATGCCTCGAGCTAGATCAAACGACATTCATTGAAGTAAAGGATCTGTTAGCGATATTTCTGGTAATGGGGTAAAATGCAAAAGAACGGGTAAAAAACCCACTTGTCCTAAGTCCAGACGAAAAATGAGCCCGTGGTAAGCAGCAAACGGATCTAGATGGCAGGCATCTGCGCGCCCAGATCAACGACGTACATGGGTTTCCAGAGCCCCCCCGCCTTTCTACCTTTAAGCGGAGGGGGGGGGTCCATAATTGGGGGCGCATCTCTTCAACGATCAATATCAAAGCGCCCAGATCAACGACGCGCGAGGAAATTCCGGACCCCCCTCGCCTTTCTACCTTTAAGCAGAGGGGGGGGTCAGGAATTGGGGGTGCATCTCTTCGATGACTAAGATCATGGCGCCTGGATCAACGGCGCTCAGGCGATCCCGTCCTTCTCAGCTGTGTGGTTTTAAATCAACGTGGGGCCCCCTTCCTTGTCGTATCATCTTGCCAACTGTCCTCCACCTGACCGTGCAATGAGGATCGATCCCTCTAGCCCCTTCCTCATCCTCCGCCATCTGTCCATCTCCTCACTTCTGCTCTGTGTGGTCTCGTTCCCATCTCATCATCCATACATCTCCTGCCATGTGTCCCACATCAACCTCCCACTAAAATGTGCCCATCATATCTAAATCTCCTGCCCCCTTCGTTTATTTCCTTCCGCCATGTGTCTTCTCCTGTAACCTCCCTCACACCTCATCACCTCTCATTTCCACCCTCGTAGTCTCAGCACCACCAATCCCATTACGTTCCCCCAGCCTTCACGATGGCCTCCACGTCTATTCATCAGGTTGTTCGAGCTAATCCGGGTGGCAGCGCAGGAGGCCTTCCACGTCCCAAAAGTGCTGAGTTGGCCGGGTCGTCCTCAATCCCCATGAAGCAGTTATTGAGGTAGTTGGTGGTGGTTAGACATCAGCTCCACCATAATGGGAAATTCTGGTGATGAATTAAAGGCACGTCGATTCACCCACGGAATTGTCAGAGAGTCCAATTGCGTCCACCGAAGTTGCATGATCGTTCAAAGATTGCAGCTGCAGATTATCAGAAGCCATGCAGATGCAATGTGTTTAATGCAACGTCTCGATTTTGTTGTTGTTGTTGTTTTGAGTATATGAAGGCATTTTTGCCATTTTTGTATCTATCGATGGTAGAGCGAAGCTCCCGACTGTAAAGATTTAATGATCATTCTAGTTCTATGGCTATGCATCTATGTTTGAGATTTCTTGTTTTATGACAAACAATTTTCCTTTTCCATCTGTGTTTCGTCTCATGCCAGAGAGTTCATGATCAAATGCTTCATATGAATTAGCACAGTTATGTTATGATAAATGATTTATTGTTGCGTTACTGCTTTCTCTGGTTTCCTGCATTTGGGTGTAAGAAGATCTTGCCTTCAAATGCCTTCTCTCACAGTCTCTTAGAAACCTGATGTTTAGAACAGTCCTCTGCACTCTTTTTATGCAAGTCTTCCACCTACTCACCCTTATTACAACTCACTGTTTGGAGTTTATCTAAGACCTCACTCGCCCATGCTTGCCTGGCCTAGTTTCAGAGTTGAGACGATATTGTTTTGATTTTACCTCCATCTGATCACCCCCTTATAAACAAATCGTGACATTAAACTGATGGGTGTCGGGCTCTGCTCCTGCAAGCAATCCAGGAGTGACTTCCGACGCTAACATTTATGGCACTGCTACCGGGGATGAAGTTGAATATTTCCCCCAGGATTGAACGACAACGATCAACTAATTCTGAAGGTGCATCAAATATCAGAACTTGAAGATTGCTACTGTGCACCTGGCGACTCCATTGTGACGACTCCACTGGGGAGAACCCACTGTTTTAACTGTGGATTTCAGAGGCAGACACACGCGGTCTCATCCACACCTGCCTCTAGCTACACCTGAATCTGACCCAGAGGCAATTCACAGAAGAGGAAAGGGCTCTGCAAAAGAAGTTTCCACCGCCGAAACAGGTAATCCACCATCCCCTTCTATAAGAACTCCGTTTTCTCCTCCTCAATTTCTTGATAGACCTCCTTCAGAAGTTTCTCGTTCCTTGAATTTTGGGAGTGTTCCTATTGAGTTTTCCCCTCTTGGTCTGGGATTGGAGGGAGAAATTCTTGTCACTCCCCTCTCCTTTGAAGTTGCTCCTTGGCGTAGACTAGGGACTGTAGAAGATTTCCCCACTCCTGCACAAAGAGAAGCTCAGGCTGACTTGAGTTCATTAGCTCTCTCCTTGAACCCTCTTTTGTTTCCCACTCCACTTAGGGACTCATTCCCAATAGCCCCTTTGCGAACTCCTTCTCCTCCAAGTTCTCCTCTGCCTAATACTCCTATGGCTGGTGCTAATCCCCCTCTAACTAGAATGGATGCCATAGTTGCTACCCGATATGCTCCCTTAGTCCTACCCCAACCTATGCACCCTCTCCCTGCTGGAGATTATTTGAAATACATGCCCAAGTTCACTGGGGAGGGGGACATAACTGCAGAAGAGCACTTGGTCACGTTCTACAGTTATGCAGACAACCTGAACATTGAAAATGAATATGTCTGGATGAGAGTCTTCGTCCAGAGCCTCGATGGTGAAGTGAGAAAGTGGTTTAGAGGATTGGCTCCCGGATCTATTGTTGGGATTGAAGCTCTAGATAGTGTTTTCCTAAGGCAATGGGGAGATAGGAAGGATTTCATGTATTACATGACAGAGTTTGGGTCTCTGAAGAAAATGGAAAGAGAGTACGTCTCTGACTTCTCCAAAAGATTTAATAAGATGTATAATAAGATCCCTGCAAAAATAAAGCCCTCAGAAGCCTCTGCCCAAATTTCCTATGCTAGTGCATTTGACCCTGATTTCTGCCTTTTATTGAGAGAAAGAAGAGCCACCTCTTTGGCTCAAATGCAAGATGTAGCGGTCAAAGTGGAATCCAATGTATTGGAAACTGACATACTGAGGAACAAAGCCGATGCAGACAGAAGAAAGGGAAAATCCAAAGCCTCGACTTCTGGTTCATCGGTACCCCACCCTCAAGTGGATGAACTGACTAAAATGATGAAGTTTCTGTCTGAAGAAATGGAGAGACTGAAGGTGGAAAGGAAGCAGATATACAAAGGTCCGCAGGGCACCGAAAACAAAGGAGGTTTCAGAAGGCCAAATAACATTGCTCCCCCGACTATGCATAGAGAAAGGGGAAGAGACAAAGAAGACCAGAGAATTTAGGCCCCTTTCCAGAAAAATTTGGTGGCTGATGAGGAAGAAGGAGAAACAGATGAGCTTGACCCTGAAATCCACTGCTTAGAAGACACTCCTCCTTTTCCTCATCTCACTCAAGTAGCTTACGAAGAGTCTCTCATGGATAGTCAGCTAAATGAGTTGAGCAAGGGAGACAAGGCTAGCGGCGGCCGATGCAGGTACAACCTAAGGTCCGATAAAAAGACAGCAACACCTGATATTCCGGAGCAGTCCACCAGAATAGAGAGACCTACCAATGAACCAATAGATGCTCATAGAGGTAAGAAGGCTCAACCCCTCTCTCCCACTGTCCCCAATCATGTTCCTGAAATAAGAGAAATTCCAAAGCTTATATCTTCTTTTAATTTTGAGCATGAAATTCAAAAGATCAAAATCCCTGTGCCCCTCACTGAGCTAATCAAACACGGAGAGTTCAAAAAATGCTTCTCTGAGATTTTGAAATCTGAAGCCTCGTGCCCTCCCTCAGACTCCATAAACCTCAAAGATGAAAATCCTGCAGTTATCTAGGTCCCATGGTGGAAGACTAAGATGATTCATCCCCTCCCTTCTACACTTCCTTGAACATACATGACAAGGTACTGCACAATTTCCTTATGGATTCAGGGGCCTCTCACAACCTCATGCCCAAAACTGTCATGGAAGAGTTAGGACTAGAAGTCACCCGAGCCTATCATGACCTCTATTCTTTCAACTCTAGGAGATTTCAGTGTCTTGGAGTTATTAAAGACCTGGTTGTGACCTTGTTTCAATTGCCCATGAAAAGAGTGGTCATGGATATTGTAGTGGATGATGTCCCCCCCAAGTTCAGTATGCTATTGTCAAGATCTTGGATAAAGAGACTGGGGGGAACTTTGCAGATGGACCTGACATATGCTACTATCCCAGTGTTTGGGGGAGAGCATAGAATACTATACAGGGAAGCCCAACTGGCCTACATAATTAGTGATGAAGCTAACCCCACCAATCATCCCATTTTTGCCTTGGACACTGATTTAGGTTCCAGTTTACTACAGCTCACTCATGCCCCCGAGCCTCCTCTCAAACTCAGAGAGCAGTCCAGTCCTAATCAGGAGATACCTCATCCAACTACCTCTATTTGGAAGATGTTCTTTGACGGAGCTTCCTCCAGTATAGGTGCAGGTGCCGGAGTGGTTTTCATATCACCCTGTCAAGAGACCATATCTTTGTCATACAAGCTAGAATTTGACATCACCAAAAACGTGGCAGAGTATGAAGCTCTTGTTCTAGGTATGAGGGCTGCAAAGGAAATGGGAATTAAAGAGATAGCAATCTTTGGAGATGCTGAGTTGGTGGTCCAACAGGTCAGAAATGCCTATCGTGCTAAAAATCCCCGACTCAAGAATTACAGAAATGAGGTATGGGACCTAGTCGATAATTTCTTCTTAGCCTTCAACATTTCTTTCATTCCGAGGGAAGAAAATACTTCAGCCAATTCTTTAGCTGTCTCAGCTAGTCTGCTCGAATTTCCCCTGCTGCCTATGGACAAATCGAAGGTTGAAATAAAATATAGGCCCTCTGTATAGGACAATGTCAAGCATTGGAAGGTATTTGAAGATGATCAGGAAATCAAGAAATTTCTCCAATCCGTTGATGACTTCTCTGCGCTGCACATTGATGAGTATCCTGACATGGAAGGTGACCATCACCCTGGGGAGTTGTTGAATGAAATTGCTAACCACCAGATTATTCAACTACCGAGAAATTACATTTCAAAAGGACTAATCCCGTTAGAAAGATTGTTCGATGGGAATGATGTGGCATTGAAGGGTAGAGTTTCAGGTGATGATGCTGACACAGCTGAGTGCAACATTGGCACGCCAGAGGAGCCTAAGCTTGTCAAGTTATCAAGGAGTTTGACCAAGGAGCAGAGGGTTGAATATACTGAGTTGCTGAGAGAGTTTGCTGATGTGTTTGCATGGACCTACGAAGACCTCAAAACGTCTGACACATCTGTCATTGAGCACAAGATCCCACTGAAAGAAGAGGATAAGACATTCAAGCAGAAGTTGAGACCAATAAATCCCATGTTGCTACCTGTCATGGAGAAAGAGGTAAAGAAGCTGCTAGATGCCCAAATCATTGTCCCCTTGAGATATTCCGATTGGGTGGCCAATTTGGTTCCGGTAAGAAAGAAAAGTGGGGAAATCAGACTCTGTGTTGATTTCAGGAACCTGAACAGAAGCTCAAGGAAGGACAATTATCCCCTGCCCAACATGGAACGCATATTGCAGAGGGTCACTGGTGCATCTAGAATATCCATGATTGATGTCTTTTCTGGTTACAATCAGATATCAATCATGCCTGAGGACAGGGAAAAAATGGCATTCACCACTCCTTGGGGCACATTCATGTATGCCAAAATGCCTTTCAGACTGATGAATGCAGGGGCAACATTTCAGTGAGCCATGGACATAGCTTTCATTGGGGAAAAAGACCAGTTTGTGGTGATCTATCTGGATGACATAATAGTTTTCTCCAAGTCTGACGAAGAACACTGTTGCCACCTAAGAAAAGTTTTTTCGAAGTGTCGTAGGTTTGGCCTTTCCCTAAACCCCAAGAAATCTTTGTTTTCAATGAATGAAGGGAATTTGTTAGGCCATATAGTATCAGCAGAGGGAGCGAGAATTGATCCCAGTAGGGTAGAAGCAATTCAGACCCTATCACTTCCCAGGTCCAAGAAGGAAGTTCAGGCCTTTCTGGGGAAGATAAATTTTCTGAGGAGATTTGTCTTAAACTTTGCTGAGCTGGTGAAACACATCACAACCATGCTCAGGAACGGAAATGAAGTGAAATGGACTGCTGAACCCAGGGAATGTTTTGTACAAATAAAGAGGGCATTGACTAAGGCACCCGTGCTAATCAATCCTGATTATTCTAAATATTTCCTGATTTTTTCCTTTGCTTCTTATGATACAGTAGCAACAGTATTGTTGCAGAGAAATGAGGAAGGGTGAGAGCAGCCTATTTCCTTCTACAGCAAGGCATTGAGAGATGCATAACTCCGGTACGAGATCATGGAGAAGTAGGCCTATGCCTTGGTGAAATCTCTCAAAGTGTTCAGAGTCTATGTCTTGCACTCAAGGATCAATGCATACATTCCTTCGGCCTCTGTGAAGGACATTCTGATATAGTCTGAAATAGATGGAAGGATAGGTAAATGGATTGCCAAGATCCTAGAATTTGATCTAGAGATTAAGCCCACCAAGTTGATAAAGGGTCAAGGTTTGGCCAAGTTGTTGGATGAATCCAATTGCACAGCTTTGGGGATTAACTCCATCAATGAGCAAGTTGAGTCATCCAGCAAGGATTCTCAGACCACCTTATCACTGGCAGCATGTCCCTGGTACAAGGATATCTTGTACTTTCTACAAGAATTGAGGCCTCCTGATGGAATGGAAAAAAGCAAGGCGAGAGCTTTAAAGCTCAAGGCGGTCAGGTATTGCCTCATTAACCAAACCTTGTACTGGAAAGACCCTTTAGGGGTATTTTTAAGATGTTTGGACCCACAAGAAGCCCAACAGGTTACATTTGATTTCCACAGTGGCCTTTCTGGGGGTCATCATTTCTAGAAGACCACAGCCCATAAGATCCTTTGAGATGGGTATTACTGGCCCACTTTGTTCCCTGATGTCTGCAGAGAAATCAGAGCTTGCATCAAATGCCAGAAGTTCTCAGGAAAGCAACAACTCAAGTCTCTGCCATTAAAGCCTGTAATAGTTTCAACACCCTTTTAGCAGTGGGGATTGGACTTCATTGGAGAAATTCATCCTCCCTCAAGTGGCCAGCACAGATGGATCCTCACTGCGACAGATTATTTCACCAAGTGGATAAAGGCTGTCCCCACCAGGAGCACTTCCCACAAAGTAATAATCAGCTTCCTGGAGGATATCGTAGCCAGATTTGGCTGCCCTAACAAAATTTTCACTGACAACGCTGCCCCCTTCAGGTCTTAGCCTCTGGTCAAGTTCTGTGAACAGTTTGATATTTCACTGATTCACTCTACCCCCTATTATCCTTAGGGAAATGGACTGGTAGAGTCTTCCAATAAAATCCTGATCAAGCTCATTAAGAAATTATTGGAAGACAACAAAAGGGCCTGGGATTCAAATCTTAAATTTGTGTTATGGGATGACCGAGTGACAACAAAGAAGTCTCTAGGCATCTCACCCTTCCAACTTGTTTATGGAACAGAGGTTGTTTTCCCTACTTAGCTCACTTTGTCTGTGGCAAAATTCCTCCAGGACATTGAAGGAAAGCCTGACAATATGGTCAGAAGGATTCATCAGATGGTGGAAGTGCAACAAATCAAAGAACAGGTCATGGACAGGGCCTATGACCATCAGTAGAAGATCAAGCGGGTTTTTGACAGAAAGGGCAGAAAGAAAGAATTCGAGCAGGGTGATCTGGTACTCAAATGGGATGCACCCAGACAGGACAGGGGCAAGCACAGTAAATTTGATGCCCTCTGGTTTGGGCCTTTCAAGATCCTTGAAGTATTTTCAAACAACACCTACAGGTTGCAGGATCTGGAAGGCCAAGAAGTTTTTAGTGGCCCAGTAAATGGGCATTTCTTGAAAAAATTCTTTTTGTGAGCCGCAGTCGGCTCTTTTGCCTTGTAAATATTGTTTTTTATTTTTGTTTTTAGTTTAATAAATGACTCCATAGCCCAACAACAAGGCACTGAATCTGCAAAAGTATTCTTAAAGAATCACAGGGATGACTCTATCCCCCATGGAGCCAAAATGTTAGCGATATTTCTGGTAATGGGGTAAAATGCAAAAGAACGGGTAAAAAACCCACTTGTCCTAAGTCTGAATGAAAAATGTGCCCGTGGTAAGAAGCAAACGGATATGGACGACAGGCATCCGCACGCCCATATCAATGACATACATGGGATTCTGG
>SNQJ01S0017289.1:17392-32040 GCA_010110895.2 Picea sitchensis
ATGGCGCGCGAGGTGATTCCGGACCCCCCTCGCCTTTCTACCTTTAAGAGGAGGGGGGGCGGGGGTCCAGAATCGAGGGTGCATCTCTCCGACGGCTAAGATCATGGCGCCCAGATCAATGGCACTCAGGCGATCCCATCCTTCTCAGCTGCGTGGTTTTAAATCAACGTGGGGCCCCCTTCCTTGTCGTATCATCTTGCCATCTGTCCTCCACCTGACCGTGCGATGAGGATCACTCCCTCTAGCCCCTTCCTCATCCTCCGCCATCTTTCCATCTCCCCACTTCTGGTCTGTGTGGTCTCGTTCCCATATCGTCATCCATTCATCTCCTACCATGTGTCCCATGTCAACCTCCCACTAAAATGTGCCCATCATATCTAAATTTCCTGCCCCCTTCGTTTATTTCCTTCCACCATGTGTCTTCTCCTATAACCTCCCTCACACCTCATCACCTCTCATTTCCACCCTCGTAGTCTCGGCACCACCAATCCCATTACGTTCCCCCAGCCTTCACGATGGGCTCCACATCTATTCATCAGGTCATTCGAGCTAATCCGGGTGGCAGCGCAGGAGGCCTTCCACGTCCCAAAAGTGCTGAGTTGGTCGGGTCGTCCTCAATCCCCATGAAGCAGTTATTGAGGTAGTTGGTGGTGGTTAGACATCAGCTCCGCCATAATGGGAAAGTCCGGCGACGAATTAAAGGCACATCTATTCGCCCACGGAACTATCAGAGAGTCCGATTTCGTCCGTCGAAGTTGCACAATCGTTCAAAGATTGCAGCTGCAGATTGTCAGAAGCCATGCAGACGTAATGTGTTTAATGCAACGTCTCGATTTTGTTGTTGTTGTTGTTTTGAGTATATGAAGGCATTTTTTCCATTTTTGTATCTATCGATGGTAGAGCGAAGCTCTCGACTGTAAAGATTTATTGATCATTCTAGTTCTATGGCTATGCATCTATGTTTGAGATTTCTTGTTTTATGACAAACAGTTTTCCTTTTCCATCTTTGTTTCGTCTCATGCTAGAGAGTTCATGATCGAATGCTTCATATGAATTAGCACAGTTATGTTATGATAAATGATTTATTGTTGCGTTACTTCTTTCTCTGGTTTCCTGCATTTGGGTGTAAGAAGATCTTGCCTTCAGATGCCTTCTCTCACAGTCTGTTAGAAACCTGATGTTTAGAATAGTCCTCTGCACTCTTCTTATGCAATTCTTCCACCTACTCACCCTTATTACAACTCAATGTTTGGAGTTTATCTAAGACCTCACTCGCCCATGCTTGCCTAGCCTAGTTTCAGAGTTGAGACAATATTGTTCCGAGTTTACCTCCATCTGATCACCCCCTTATAAACAAATCGTGACATTAAACTGATGGGTGTCGGGCTCTGCTCCTACAAGCAATCTAGGAGTGACTTCTGACGCTAACAGGATCCATAAATTGGTCGAGTGAGGATGCAACAATTATAGATATAGATGACCTCTCATCGGGATGGTGGTATGACGCTCGACAACATAGTCATAATCCTTTTCTGTTGGGATGAGCTAGTTAATGATTGACATCGAGGCTTCATCCAATGGAGTAGCAGGATAAGATAGTCAATGATTGATGCCAGGGCTTGCTCCAATAAAGTAGCAGGTGCTCCACACTAATATTAGGATCCTACCTTCCCACTCCACAATCATGCTTGAGCCTAGCCTTTAAGGAAGTCATCATTATCAAATTCACAATAGTAAAGGCTATAAGCCAGATAGCGGGAACAACCTTCCATTTTTATATCATCCCAAACAATAGATTCAATAAGTTCTTGTGAATTTATCTAGTTTTGGGAACTATCCACTCACATTTTTCTCTTTTTGGTTCCCATTATATGGTTTATGGTTCTTTCTTTTAGCATAACCTTGTGATGTGAGCACTTCTGAATTTATTTTCTTTGTTTTCCTATTCCACATTATGTAGTTGTGATATATTAAGATAAGTAGTTGAACCGGTCGGTTTACCTATAAGAAGCAATGGTACTATATCAATTTTGTATTATGGATAGTTTCAATTTTATTTACAACTTCCTAATTAAGAAAAAGGGAAGCCATGATACTCTCAAACCATCTGCAAACAATAATCACTAAGTAGTGTAATGTTAATTGTGATATAATCTTAGAAATGCATCATGACATAGACCAATGCAGGACCTTACCTTGGAAAAGGATCGATTTCTTTGAACGAAGAACATAAATGGATTGTCACGAATCTAAAATAAATATAATTGCATATTAAGCACTACCATAGAATTAATAAGTATGGTAGATCAGATAGCCTAGTTGTGTAACAAACCCATGCCTTTATTTCATTATTTTTACATTTAGGAGGGCTCATGATACTATACCTGCGATTCACATTACAAAACAATCTAACACGGGATAATTGTTAGTGGTTTCCTAAGAAAACCTCGATTCAATCTGCATGTCTCATCCTGATCGCAATGGTTGGTTATGCATGAGCATTTATTCATATAAGTAGCTCTTGTCAAAATTTGAGTGAGTATCTCTAGTCACCGAAGTACCTATCTATCGACACCTAAATATGATAATATCAATGTCGTGGGGTGTTTTAGTATCCCTTGAGTCACTATGTTATAATAGTTGGGGATTTCAGTACAAATCTCACACCTTATTTCCTAAACTACTTCAACCTTTGTGAGGCCTTATTGCCATAAATAAAACATGTCATGTGATATGAGAAAGATATCACATCCCATGTTGAGTAAAATATTAATCCATATATAATTAATAAAGACACATGGTATCCATTCAATGTGACATAGAGATTTCAATTTTTGAGGTGCTCTCTCACGAGTGTCGACACCTTTCTACAATTTGCATATTTTGCATGCAATCCTTCAGACATGTGAAAGGATCATTTTCCTCCTCCTCAAGACACATGGATTCACGTGTTCAATTATTTATAATGTGTGGATTTTATAATGACACTTTAATTGTTTTGGTTGCAGTGTATTACACACCTATTGACTATGTGGACAAACCAAATATAAACCTTCACTAGATTCATCCTTTCACTCACTAGGTAATACCGAGACTTTTTCTTTTGTCTCTACGATTAATCCCATACTCGTCAACACACTGACAGATGAAAAACACTCTAAAAATCATGCTCTTTGTATATCTAAAGGAAAAATGATGGTGCAAGGTTTGGGCACAACAGTAGCAAGGAACACATAAAATAGAAACCTAGTATTGTTGCAGCTCATCTGGGTAGTTCTTTTTTTCCTAGGAGTTGATAATGGTAATGTTCATATTCGAGGCTTACTGGAGCTATGGAGGAACTAATCAAGGTAATATTCATATTGGATCCATACTATAAGTCATTGAAAAAATATAGTAATATTAAGCTCATTAATAGGAATAATCACATCCGGAAATAAGATAAATAGTTATGTTACATTGGTTCTTATTTGCAAATAATATATGAATAAAGTATGTAGATTTATTTCCAAATAATATTGAATTAAGTATGTGGATATGTTACCAGTCAATTACTTTTTATTTAATGTGCATTGGAGGTATTTTCCTTTGAAAAAACACATACCTTGGAGAAGAGAGGATGGGTGAGGTTCTATTCTTCCATATGTTTGAGGATTGCAAGACAATTATTCATTTGGGCTTCATGATTCTAATCGAATTCATGATTATTTCAGGTGGCTCATCCTCTTCTAACAAAAAAATCATATGCTTCATTATGGATTTTCTCCTTCTAGACATCTCTAGAGGTAGAGATTCTATGAGGATTTTTTGTGTCTTTTAAAATCCACTATCATCTACATCACTTTTACTTGTATTTCTATTTATTGTTCACTATACACTTTATTATGTTTGCTTGCATGTTATTAAATAGATATGGCCGGATCTTATTTCCAAGTCTAAAGAAAGGGGAATCAATGTTATTCAGACGTATGTCTTCTAGAATGGGCATGAGCCTGCACAACATCAAGTAATAAGCATTCCAAATATTTTAACAATATTATAATGGATGTATAGTGTTTTCAGATTGAACTTTGAATTATTGATGAATTTATAGTGGCATATAATTTTATTACAGTAAATTTTTGAAGGAATATTAGACTTGGTGAGGTTTTTGAATACGATACAAGAAGCAGGCCTTTATGTTCACCTCTGTTTAGGAACGTATTCCTATGTTGAATGAAATTATGGGTATGTACATTATAATTTTTACATATATTATATATGAAGAAATATATATATCCATTTTTGTATTTTGTTATGATAAGTATATATATCATTTTCTACATATATATTTGAGAATCATCGTATCATCCCATTTTTATCCATATTGAAGGTAGCCAGGTCTAATTTTCATTAGTGTTTTTTTTTATAATATACTATACCAGGAGATTTTGGTAGGACCTATCATAGGAAGGGAAAATTATCGAAAATTTGCAATTTTTTGTGGCAGTGTAACCTTTTCCTCTACAGGTACTCTCTATATATTTTTTCACTACAATAATCTATAGATAGAGTACTATAGAGTGTACTGGATATACATAGCTCTCTCTCTCTCTCTCTCTCTCTCTCTCTCTCTCTCTCTGTGTGTGTGTGTGTGTGTGTGTGTGTGTATACTCATTGGTGAACATTATGCACTCTGGAACATTGAAGTTTGTCCAAAACATTGCAAAGTTAACTTATTACTTCAATTTTCAACACAAAATTTCTAAAAAATAGATACTTTTTACCTAATGTCAATACTCATGCTTTCAAAGTTCAAAATATCAAACAATTAGGACCACTTTAACAAACTATTCAATTATTCAATTTTTCATGCTCAATAAGCTACTCAGTTATTCAAATTTTCATCCTTAACAAGCAATTCAATTATTCAAATGTTCTCTCTTTATTGATTTTTAAAGGTAAATCTTAATATATTTTCATTCATATTTATTATTGGATATGGTGATCATTAAACACCTGCTTGGTCATGTTATCAGAGGATTTGTACTTGTGCAAATCCCACCACAATTTCTTCAAATATTACATAACAATGTGAAACCCTATCATTGTCACCTTAATAAGAAATCCCCTTGTTTTACTGATGGAGGAGGTCCACCACATGGGAGGCTTCCCCAGTGACCTCAAGGGATCAAAGTGTCAAGTTTGTTAACTAAGTCTATCGCCCCCTCTCTTGATCACCTAAAGTCAAGGTATAGATTAAAGGAATAAGAGGTGCGAAGATGTTTGACTACCTCCATGGAACAAGAACACGTTATAGCATTTATATGATTATTTGAAAGTACAATCATGCAAGTAATACCTCTTTAGACATTAGAAAATTGAAATTGCTATGGATTTCATGAATTTTCAGCAACGAATGGTATTACAACAACAATAAGAGATTTATGACAACAACAATAAATAATAGTCATAAGCACAACAATTGACCAGGAAAACTTAACATATATCTAGTAGATTTATATCCAATTGTTCAATGCAATTTTTAACTATGTTAGGCCACCTTTACAAGAGTGTATGCAACAAATAAGAGTGTTTTTAGATGGTTGTAGCAAACGTTTGCAACAACAAGAAGTTTACTATCAAGTTACTTAAGTTAGAGTTAGTAAAGTTAGTAGGAAGCTTGAGAGATTCAAAAAATATAGTTTGTTGATCACTTTCACCATAAGAGAGATTAGGGATTAGTTCCTTTGAGGGCTATGGAGTCTTTAAAACAACAATACAATATGTTTGGAGATGAAAATGGAAAAGATTTAAGATATAGGGCTTAAAATATAAGGTGCTAGCACATTAGAGCCTTAGGTTTTAAGCCTTAAGGAAAATGATTGCTAGAGTGCAAGAACTTTTGGGCTCTAGCAACCTTTTCTCCCTTCTTAAGTACTTCAACTAGGTCATAATCAAGAGTCTAGGGACAAAATCCTAAAGTGCTAGCACTTTAGGTCTCTATTATTCTAAACCTAGCTAGGATTTATTCACAAATTTTGGACAAAGTTAACTTTTTGAGAGGAGGAAGCACTTATGCTCCTCTTTTAGGGTTTCACCAAACAATATTTCTTGCAACAAGAAGTAATTTCACCACAAGCATTAACAACATGAGATAAAATTGTATAAATACACTTCTTCATCGAAGAAAACATGAAAATTTAACCCTAATTGGAACAACATCCACCAAAATTAACAAATATATCCACATGTGATCCTCCAAGCAAGTCATATAAGTAGAAGAGCTAGATAGCCCAAGAGAGGTTGAAAATTTCAGACTTGTTTCTCACAAATGGTGAGAAGTTGTGATGATAAAAATGAAAGTGAGGGTGGTATATTTATATGAGACTACTCTAAGCCAACTTGTCCACATAATTATGTCAATTACAAAATATAAGAAGGTTGACATCTTGATTTTCCTTTATGATATGCCAAAATGAAATTTTACATGAAGTAAAACCCTAAAAGGGTAAAGTCATGCCCTATAAGGGTGACATAGGATCTCAAAGTTCAATGTCAAGAATGAAGGAGGGGAACATTGGGCCTCCAAAGTCCATGTTTCTTTCTCTCATGTGCCAAAGTGCCATTCCATAGGTTTCCTCCTGTGGTTGGAAGAAATCGCCCTTGGGTGGTTGGAGCAAATCTGCAATCATGTCATCTTTGTGTTGCCACATATATGAGTCTTTAGCTATCAAACATGGTTGTTACAAGGGAAATAATTGAAAATGACTTTCAAAGTCATAAATGGGATCTCCATCAAGACCAAAAAAAATCATGTCCCATTTACATCTTGCAACATGTATAAACTCATTGATGTTTCCAATCACATCATCACCTTCGTTATAACATAAATGGTATATTTCATCCAATGGTTCCTCTAGTAGATATTCACTTTCCCATTCATGACATGCATCAATATTGAAAAATTGGAAAGGAGTGTAATTTACCATGCTATTTTCTTCTTGCGTAGGAGGAATGGAGACTTGGATGACTTCGTCAAGTGGAGGAGTGAATACTAGGGATTTGTATTCATGAGGAACCTCTCAGTGGATTAGGTCTTCAACAAGATTGTTGGTCACTTTAATTTCTTATTAATTAAACAATCAAGTGTTACATAAATTGTCAACCCAGGGAAGTCTGTTTATTTCAAAGGCAATCACACACTGTATATGCTCAATCTCAAAAGCAATCTCTATCCATTGCAGATTTTTAAGATTCAAAAGGAAATAACTATCAGAAGAATCCTGGATTACATTTAAGAAATAACAACCTAGGAAAAAGGAAATTTTCAGCACACTACAAAGATGATTAACTATTCTGTAATAGAGAACATGACACTATTCCCCAAAGCAGGAATCTTCAGCACCTATCTCTGACTATCACACTTTCATAAACTCATCAAACAGAATCACCAATCAGAATGATTAGCAATTACCGAAGACTAACTATCATGTAGCAGAGAACAGGACCCTATTCCCCAAAGGAGGAATCTTCAACACCTATCTCTGATTATCACACTTTCATAAACTCGGAATTACCAATCAAAATGATTAACAGTTACCTAGGAATGAATTGTATGAAAAAAATGTAACAATCAGTGGAAGCAGAGTTTTAGCAAAACAGAGTTTTAACAAGGTATGAATAAAAACAATACTAATATACTACAGAAACTAATGGGTGAATCTTGTGAGGAAGGTGGGCCCTTTCCTTCTCACAAGATTCCCCAGAAATGAAAGAAACTAAGAAGAAATGCTCANATTGTCAACCCAGGGAAGTCTGTTTATTTCAAAGGCAATCACACACTGTATATGCTCAATCTCAAAAGCAATCTCTATCCATTGCAGATTTTTAAGATTCAAAAGGAAATAACTATCAGAAGAATCCTGGATTACATTTAAGAAATAACAACCTAGGAAAAAGGAAATTTTCAGCACACTACAAAGATGATTAACTATTCTGTAATAGAGAACATGACACTATTCCCCAAAGCAGGAATCTTCAGCACCTATCTCTGACTATCACACTTTCATAAACTCATCAAACAGAATCACCAATCAGAATGATTAGCAATTACCGAAGACTAACTATCATGTAGCAGAGAACAGGACCCTATTCCCCAAAGGAGGAATCTTCAACACCTATCTCTGATTATCACACTTTCATAAACTCGGAATTACCAATCAAAATGATTAACAGTTACCTAGGAATGAATTGTATGAAAAAAATGTAACAATCAGTGGAAGCAGAGTTTTAGCAAAACAGAGTTTTAACAAGGTATGAATAAAAACAATACTAATATACTACAGAAACTAATGGGTGAATCTTGTGAGGAAGGTGGGCCCTTTCCTTCTCACAAGATTCCCCAGAAATGAAAGAAACTAAGAAGAAATGCTCAGAATGATTTTTTTATTCATTTGTCGAATGTGTCAAGTTACAATATTCAGCGTGAACACACTCCTTCTCTCTGATTCATTTCTAGCTAAGCCTCTCGTAATCCCCCACTAATGTTGATTTCTCCCTATTTAAAGAGGAGAATTCTCTTAATACAATTGATCACAAAATTACATGTGTACATACAAATCCTATTCTTAGTCTGATCTAATCTTCTATGCTGGAATAGGATATTCTAATCTCCCATAGAAAAATGTTGCTATAGTAGTTGGAATGGTGTTGGCTTGAGGTGCAGTTGTTGCGGCCGGTGTAACAGCTTCTTTATTTATCTTCTTGTTACTGTTGTTTGTATACTGTTTCAGCATCGCAAATCACAGACTGTTTCAGCAACGAGATTTGCATCCTATTTGATTGTTTCAGCAACGTGGTCTCAAGCAGCAGCGATGGTTGGTGTTGGCTTAAGATATGGATGTTGCAGCCAGTGTAATAGCTCCTTCTTGTTACTGTTGTGTGAAATGTTGTTTTAGCATCACAAATCATGGGTTGTTTCAACAACGGGATTTGCGTGTTGTTTGACTGTTTCAGCAATGGGTCTTCAAGCAACAATAGTGTATAATCTGCAGTTCAAACTATTTCAGCAACTATATATTTCTAATCGATGGCTAAGTATGAGAGTAATGTAAAATTACATGTAAAACAAATTAAACATATAGCAAAGAGAAGAAACGTTATATACCTTTGGAAAAATAGGTTAAAGTGATAATGTAGGCTTAAATGTGAGTGGGGAAAGGATGTAATGATAGCAAAAAGTATGAACAAAAAGGTACATTATAGGGTCCTAACATCCCCCCCAACTAAAAAGGTTGCTTTTCCTCAAGAAACTTCAATCTGAATCAGAATCCGGATACCGACTCTGGGCATGCAAATTACTTAAGTAGTAGTTGTGGAAAGTGTTGTTTGTTGGAGCTGTGAATCCTTGAACGCATTGTAGCCTTTTCCAAGCTGTTGTTTCAACCTTCTTGGGAAACTTATGATGAACTTGATATTTCTCTGCTGGCATCCACAGCATAGGAAAATGGAATTGATAACCTATCCAATTTTTAGCACATTGCTGGACACATTTGATGTAACTCGGTACCCGGGAGATTGCTGTCTCAAGATTGGTAGGACTAAAGGGATTGTGCTCTTGCCTTTTCTCATAAGATTGTTGCCAAAATGTGTTATTTTCTTATAGGGCATAAGTCTCTGTGGATTTAATAAACTGTTGGCAATCCCGAAGTACTGTTGCCTGTAGTTGCCTTATGTATTGAGTCATCCCTGGTTTCCTCAAAAATTTGTAATATTCTGTAACAAAGGTGGCAGTGTTCTATGGTTCGAGCCGTATCCAGAGGAGACGGTTATCTTCATTGTGCTTGGTAGCTAGAAAATCATTCTGCCACGTAATCTGATTGTTAAGGAAAGAGGTGAATGCCCGAATCTGGATGTCACCGACAAGAGGGTTAAGATTAAGCTGTCGGTTCTCAGGGATGGCCTCATTATGGAGATATACCTCACATAGTAGGTGCTGATCAATAATAGAGGATTCTGCAAAAGTTTTAACAAAATTTGCTGGATTGAACACTGCATGGGGTCTGCCTTCTTTGATTGATTTAATCTGAAAAAATGTAAGTCGTTCTATGAGGAATGGAGAGTAATTTGAGGAAGGTTTCCTTGCAGCCAACAATTTTTGTATCAAATCAAACATCAGGAGCAATTTGCCTTTCAAATATTCAATATGCTTCTTGTGGGCATGAAATTCTTGGCGTGTTTGCTCCAAAGCTTCTCAGTTTGAATAGATGTGGTTCAACCAAAGTAGTCTGTGCTCCTGCAGACTTTTGTCCTGTATAATAGCAGACTCATTTTTCCATTTGTCCATTACGGTCTGCTCATTCCATTGTTGAGTTTGTGTTTCAGCATCGCAAGTGGTAGGCTAAGGTAGGTTCTGAGTGACTTGTTCCACAAGAGTATAGGTACTGGTTTTTCTAGGAGGGGCAGCTTCATCAATAGGTAGAGTTTATGTTTCAGCATCGTCAGTGGTAGGTCATGGTAGAGTCTGAGTGGACTGTTCCACAAAAGTAGGGGTAGATTCATCAATAGGCAGTGTTTGTAGAAATTTACTAATAAAATCAGGGGCTTTAGATGTAGCAGTTGTTGTAGGCCAGGGTTCATTTTGAATTTTGGAAGGTCCTACTGGTTCTTGTGTAACAGTAGGGTGTTCTTCTTCTTTGACTGCAAAATTCGTAGGTGTAGGGGAAGCTCCAGGCATTGGAATTTGAACTACTTTGTAACCTGCTTGATAATAAATGTCCCCACATTGACTGCACATATACTCTCTACACTGTTCATCTTTTGTATTTTCCTCTGTCATGGCTGCTATGTGAGCTAAGCTATACAATTTAAGTTCCCTGTCATAGGCTTCCTTTACCGTTACCAGTTCTTGCTTGTAGGCTTCTAGTTTGGATTTTAGGAACTCGTTCTCTTGTAAGAGAGAGGCCATTGTTGGTTCTGGATGTTGATATTTCATGGGTGTATCAAGAGGGGTGACTGGTTCTTGTGTAACAGTCACAATCGTAATAGTTGGTTCTTGTGGAGCAACTACAAAATCGACAGCTGATTCTTGTGTTTCAACTTCTTGATGTAAAGAAAGTAATGTTGCGGCACCCTGGGCATCTGATTCCTATATTTCGGGAACAAAATCAGCAGCTGGCTCTTGTGTTTTAGCTGTAGTTGGTCTTTGTGTAGTAGCTATAACTGGTTCTTGTGTTTCAGCTACTGAATGAGTACCTGGTTCTTGTGTTTCATCTACTGAATGGGTAGCTGGTTCTTGTGTTTCAGCTACTGAATGAGTAACTGGTTCTTGTGTTTCAGCTACTGAATGAGTAGCTGGTTCTTGTGTTTCAACTACTTGATTTAAAGAAATTGATGTCGCAGCACCTTGGGCCTCTGGTTCTTGTGTTTCAGTGCCCATGGGTTGAACAAGTAAAAATTCTGAGATTTGGGAGGGTGGAGGTGTATGGGCTTTTAGCAAGATAGTTTGGGGGTTTAGGGCAGTGGCAGTAGTGGCTGCCCTTGTTGAAGTCCTTGTTCATTTTTTTGGTAAAAAGGAAGGAAAAGTAGGAATTTGCTTCTTTCTTTTGTGTGTGGGTTTTTCCTTAATGATGGGGTAGGGAGGGTTATCAAGTTTATCTGCTTCAGAATCATCGCTAAGGATATAGAAAGTAGGAGTAGATGATTCTGGTAAGTTGTGGGGTAGACTTGGTATGGTAGGAGGGTTAATTGAATCAATTGGATCTATGGGTGGATTGATAGGTATTTCTGGAGGGTCAGGAAGGTTTTTTGGTTGTTCTTCATAAGGATTTTTAGGATGTTCAGTAGCTTCCTGAGGGTTTATGGGTGGATTGTTTAGGGGAAGGTTTTGTTGGGAAAAACCCTTTTGGATGAGTAGTTGAACGAGATGGTGATGGGTGAGGGAAAGGGTGGGATTTTTAGCCTGTCTTCAATAATGCAACATGTTTCTAAGACATCCGAGTAGAAAGTAAGGAATATTAACTAGTCTAGCATGTCGTAAATGAGATAACAAGACAAAATCGTACTAGTAGACTACCTGGTATCGGCCTTCACAGGTGAGGTAGTGCTTGACAAACTCTGTAACTTTCGGCCAAGGAGGCGGCAATGAGCTAAGTCAAACACCCAAACCTTTAGGTTTAACTTGTTCTCCTAGCAAGAGAAAATCTTGTTGGGCATTAAGGATAATGTGTTTGCGGCTAAACCAACAAATGCCCGTGACGGGAAGACCCGAAACCTATGTTATATCATCCTCTGTGACTGGAATCCTAACCCCTTGAACAATAGAATGGTCTTCTTGAATATTTCGAGCAAATTGAAGAACCTGTTGTAGATAAAATCCCTGGAGCCTCTGAAAATAACCCAGCCAGCCTGCCTGCAGAAAAATTTGGTAGACTTCTGGATACAATTTTAGCAAAGCTGTCATGGCAGGTTCGTATCGTATAACAGGGCCTCCCATAGCTAACAACTCAGTAAAATGCACAGACATAGAGTCAAGTAACCGCTTCTGAATAGAGTAAGTTTTGCGGGTGAAGGCATGCAAATGGTGGTGAAAACAAACGAAATGATGGGTAAAAAGAAATGACGGTAGTCGGTTCGTGTGAAATGATGGCATGAGATTTTGATATTTCCCCCCCAAAACTAAGGCTAAAATAGTGACTTTAAATGAATGATAATAATGAATCGGGATCTTCTCATTAGCCATAGTTCAATTGTATTTACATATAAAGTTTATATACCTCATCTTTACCTTTGATTCGTACTTCGAAAAATATAGTGCCTATCCATAATAGTTCTGCAGTAACCATGGGAGAGACTTTGGATTTATTAGAGAAAGGTTTGTTTAATTATGAGAGAAGGTCATGAAAGGACAGAATGTAATATGAAGATAAGAGAAGTGAGAGTGAAAGAGTTGAAGCAATGTTTTTATTCACAGGGAATGCTGAGAAAGTGGTGTTCCAGCAACAGGAAAAGAATGGAAAAATGTTTGTTGAAGAGTGATGTTTTAACAATGGAAAATACTGCTGAAGAAATGGTGTTTCAGCAGCGAGGAAAAATGGGGAAAAATGTTGTTGATCAGTGGTGTTTCAGAAATGGGAAAAATGAGGAAAAAGTTGTTGAACAGTGGTGCTTCAGCAATGGGAAAAGGGTGAAATGTTGTTGAACAGTGGTGTTTCAGCAATGGGAAAAAAATGAGGAAAATGTTGCTGATCAGTGGTGTTTCAGCAATGGGGAATAATGAGGAAAAAGTTGTTGATCAGTGGTGTTTCAGCAATGGAAAAAGGCAAAATATTGCTGAACAATGGTGTTTCAGCAATGGGAAAAATGGGAAAGTGGAATGGAAAGGAATGAAAATAAAGAAGGATGAATGATGGGGATGTTGAATGGGAAGTGAGGATGAATGGATTGACGAAAGAGGGAGCAATGCTTCACAAAATGAAGCTTGGATTTGCTTGTAGTATGATTTTCCTTTCTTGGTAGGCCTGAGAATCTGCAAAAGAATCAATTGAACATGCCATTTCTTGACAGGGATTATTAGTAAAAGAAATTTACTCTAATACTAAAGAAATTAAATTCAGAAAAATTAATTGCAATGAGGGGTAGGAGGCTCCTCTAAAAAGAGATAATGTGAATCTGCCACACATGTGGCCTTAAAATCATCTTTGGAAATGGGGCGCTGGTACAAACGGAGCCGATGACCATTCACTAATAACGGTGTTTTAGAGTCATCAATTGTGAGGAGCCTTACTGTTCCATTGGGGAAAACAGTGTCCACTTCGTAAGGTCCTAGCCATCTTGTATGTAGTTTCCCTTGAAATTCCTTAAACCGAGAATCATACAGTAAATCCCAATTACCTTTTTGGAATTTCTTATGCTTGATGGTTTTATCATGCCATTTTGTTCTTTGTTGTTGAATCATGGTTGTCTGATGAATGGCATCTAGTATTTTTTCGTCCAATTCATTAAGCTACTGCAACCTGGTTGTTTGTGCATCAGTCAAATCAAGGTTAACAGCTAAAGCAGTCCTTAAGGTTTTGATTTCAAATTCCACAGGAAAGACAACATTTTTTCCATAAACTAATTCATAGTGGGAGAATCCTGTAGTAGTTCTCCAGGTAGTTTTGTAAGCCCATAATGCTTCAGGGAGCCTGTGAGACCAATCCTTTCTGTTTTCCTTCACTGTTTTTGTGAGAATGGCTTCTATTACTTTGTTTGTGCTTTCCACCTGTCCATTGGCTTGGGGGTGGTATGGTGTAGTCATTCTGTGATGAATATGATATTTTGAAGGGTGTCTTTAAAACCATGAGAAGTGAAAGGGTCCTCCATCTGTGACTATTTCTCTAGGCACTCCAAATCTGATAAAGATATCTTCAAATAAAAAATCTAGAACTGCTTCTTCTGTAGCTTTATGGAGTGGTTTAGCCTCCACCCATTTTTTCATATAATCTATGCAGACCACTATATAAACTTTTTGATTGGATGGAGGGTTAATGGGTCCTACTAAGTCTAAGGCCCATCTTTCAAATGGTTCAAGTACTACCTGGGGATTTAATGGCATTTCATCTCTATGATTAGGTTGACCCATTCTTTGACAGCTATCACAGGCCCGAACATATTTCTTTGCATCTTTA
>SNQJ01S0017289.1:49106-64125 GCA_010110895.2 Picea sitchensis
TTTGGACTTATCCATTATCATTTATGGGCCATGAGGACTGTCATTTTTATTTGGATGGTGTCACATCATTTTTAGGGATTTTACCACACGAGTCATGCAAGCATAAGAGGGATGTTCCATGCATCAAATTTGAATGGTATTATTGTGAGAGGAACTTGCATGGTATCCCATCAATGGCCTATATAAAGTATGTACAAGTTATATATAATTTTTTATTATTCTATCTATGTTGAGTTGAATGTTGTAGAGGATCAAAATTATGTTGATAATAATGGCCATCATTTATATCTCATAGTTGGAATTTCATGACTTATGGTCACAAAATTATTTACTAGTGCATACCAATAGGCACCCCTTGTAAATGTGTTGAACCTTCAAAGAATAGATCTAGTTAAACAATGATACACACATTTGCAGAGAGAATAGAAGGAAGAAGAGAAAGAATGGAAATAATTCTCATTAACCGTATTCCACACTCAAAGAGTGAATAATTTACAATAGATATAGGATACATGAGTAATTAATGAGCCATAGTGGTGGTCTATATTGATCTGGACACACACCAACAGTTACAAGAGTAAACTGCCACCTAGTCTAGTCTCTCAGGCAGTTATGGGAGTGAACTGCCACCTAGCTGAGTTAACTAGTCAACTAGTCTTCAGTTAACTAACTGAAAAAAGAGTAGTGAGTTGGTGATGATCCCAATGTTGCATGGTGACAAGACCAATGCAACATCTAAACTCAACTCAACTAGTCAAACTGAAGTGTCAACTGAAAGAGAATATTCTCCGGGTGGAATATTCTCTCCTAAAATATAGGAGACTGGATAATGACTAATTATCAATAATAAACAAGGAGAAACCTTAGGAAAAATAAATCCTAGGTGTGTGTGAATTAACTCCAACACCCCCCCTAAACATCACTATGGTGAAAATAAAGTATGGGTCCCGGCTACGAGGCCATGTTAGGTACCCAAATACAAAATATACACTGAACTAAATGAGGAAAGAGGGAAAACCTCATGGGAACAAAACCCCCCCTCAAATTACAATGCATAAAATAAAAAATGATAAGGAACAAAAGGAAGTTACTAAGCAACCATATCCTTCACTGCAACAAGACCTCGCAACTGTGGAAGTTTGTGCTCTTTGAATATTTTGTTGAAGATGTAGGCGTCTACACAGATCTGATGAAGTATATGAATCATTGATATTTCCACACATATCCACTTTATCTTCTTGTAATGAATAATATCCAAATAAATTTTGGATGAAATTTTGAAAACCGTACGATCGTTTCCCAAAAAATATTGAAATTTTGTTGATTTTAAAACGATCATAACTTCACTTTCTGGACTCCGTTTCGGATGATTTGTTTTTTGAAATTGGATATTTTCCCATGAGGAATTCAAATATCCAATTTGTTTCTGCAATTTTTTCTCAGAAAATATCAGAATGGTGTCTGATGTGCGCGTATCCCTTTTTGACTCCTGAGATACATGCATGGTGCATGCAAAAGTGTGTACGTGTGACTCCTGAGATGCATGCCATATATCTTCCACATGAATTTCAGAAAACAAATCTGAAATAGAGTAGACATCATCTTCAATTAATGGAATACAAATTTCTGCAAAAACTTTTGTAGAAGACTCTTCATAATAAGAGGCTTGATATTCTGATGGCTTCTCTTCTGGCTCTATCTGTTTGACCTCTTGCATGAAATATTCAAAATATTCTTTATTCCCAAATAGAACTTCCAATATGGTCCATAATTTATTTGGAGTTAATCCTTGTGATTCTTCATATACTTGATGTAAAAGTTCGGGAGAAACAGACATGTCGATACTTCCTATGGCCATATCTTGTCTATTGAGAAAATTGTTTTTCTCATCGACAGAATTAGGTTCTACTTCCATTGCCATGGTTATTTGGTATAAGCCTTTGCATCTTAGAAGAAGCAGAATTTTTCGCTTCCATTCAAAATAGTTATGAGGCGTGAGAAGTATTTTCAACGAATAATCCATCTTTTTGTTGTCTTCAATCTTCAGTACCTGCAAAAAAAATTGGTATATATTTTGCTTAGCATTCCGTCAGCTCTAATACCATGTAAATGTGTTGAACCTTCAAAGAATAGATCTAGCTAAACAATGATACACACATTTGCAGAGAGAATAGAAGAAAGAAGAAGAAGAAGAGAAAGAATGGAAATAATTCTCATTAACCATATTCCACACTCAAAGAGTGAATAATTTACAATAGATATAGGATACATGAGTGACTAATGAGCCATAGTGGTGGTCTAGATTGATCTGGACACACACCAACAGTTACAAGAGTAAACTGCCACCTAGTTTAGTCTCTCAGGCAGTTACGGGAATGAACTGCCACCTAGCTGAGTTAATTAGTCAACTAGTCTTCAGTTAACTGACTCAACAAAGAGTAGTGAGTTGATGATGATCCCAATGTTTCATGGTGACAAAACTAATGCACCATCTAAACTCAACTCAACTAGTCAAACTGAAATGTCAACTAAAAGAGAATATTCTCCAGATGGAATATTCTTTCCTAAAATATAGGAGACTGGATAATGACTAAATATGAATAATAAACAAAGAAAAACTTTAGGAAAAATAAATCCTAGGTGTGTGTGAATCAAATACAACACCCCTCATACCAATAGGCATCCCTCTTGCATCAATATTATCCCAAGACTTCTTCTAGAGGAATCACAGTCTAGGACAAAAGTCTTAGCGAATTCGAGCCCTTTCGATGCTAGAGTAGTACAACCATGTATTCCTTTAAATAATGAAAGACCTACTCTATTGTATCATTCCACAGAAAGGAATTATCCTTGAGTAGGGTGGTTAATGGGGACACAAATTCTCCATCAATATTCACAAACTTCCTATAGTAGCTAGTCATTCCTAAGAAACCACGTAATCTTTTCATAGCCTTAGGGCTTGGCCAATCATTCATATCCATAATGTTTTTAGGATTCACTCAAAACCCTATCCTACTAACTAAGTGATCTAGGAGGATCTAAGGAATGATCACAAAGGTCTTGAAGGATCCAAAATTCTCACAGAGGTCCCAGGGGATCAATGAAAGCTCAAAATTTGGTCATCCCAAATTCTCTTGAAAATGACATTAATGCATAGAGTTCATCATCATATTTCCAACGATGCAAACTGAAAGTCAAATGGAGTTCGTATGAAAAAGTTTTGAGTGGTCAAAGTTCAAGTCAAATGGGTCAAATTAAAAATCAAAGGGGTAAAAGGGTGACATTTGTCACCACTACAAGGGTGACATGTTTAATGACCATACAAATGATGTGGCCACACCCCAAGGTGCCATGTGGGCCGACCGTATGTTGAATGGGAAGATGAGTTGGTAGCTGATTGGACAAGATACAGTGTAGTTGGACCAATCACATATTGAAACGTGGCAAGCTTCACCAATGAGAGGCCACCACGTGGAAACCTCCTATTGGCCTATATTGGTATGGTTTATAAAAAATTGTGGAGTTGGAAGGGGTCGAACCCGTGACCTTCATAACCTCTCAAGGTCTTAACAAATACCCACTACCAATGCACCACTATAGTGTTACTTAGCCATGAATATCACTCAATATATTCAATTTTTGATAATGTTTTAATTGGTGGAAAAAAGGTTGAGGGCCTAAACCTTGGACCCTTAACTTATGGTCATGTAATATGTCATATAACCGTAACTAAATGTTTTGGGGGGGTAACTATATACCCATGACCAAATATTTCACACGAAGGTTTACGGTACTAGATACATACTATATATATATATATATAGTTAAACTATATACTGTATATAAAACAACTACCAAATATGTTAATGGGGAGAGGATCGCGGGGAATGGAACCCTCGTCCTCCTCTATATTTATCCATGGTTTTAACCAATGCGCCATGAGTGCCACATTTAAAAGAGATGCCACCATAAATAGTTTTAAGCTGCTTAATATCCACGCGGAGGTTTTGGGACCTAGGCCTATATATTGGGCACAGATCCCAATGTGCACACAATCCCATGTTTGCATAGATCTCTATGTGGCACAAATTACAATGCAAGTATAAATTTCAAGGTCGTACGAATGTATTCAAGTACGTGCTAGGAAGAGGCCAAGTATGGTTGTCTCGTAAAGCATTCCATTAGGTATATTGTCCAAACATAGGCAACTTTATACTCATTTTTCATGATTTTTCGCAAGGATCATGAATTTGAGGTATATTTTTCTATTTGAGATCATTTGTAACATTATTATCTCAAATTATCATTAATGATCATTTAGCACATTGTTTTTTGTGTCGAATAGGGTGAAATTGAGCCATTTCGGAATTTGGTCAACTTTACAGTCAAATTTCTCAGAATTTCACTAGGATTTCAATGGTGAACTTATTTTCTCATTTTGAGTAATGGAATTAAAGAGAGCCCACTAAATTTCATTTTTGTGAGCCCATGTTGTATTGTGATTTGGTATTTTGAGATGATGGAGAATAATCATGCTATCTAAAGGGAATTTGAAGATGAAGTGATATAAGCCATATCTATATGTGATATGAGTTCTTTTATTTTCTGTCGTGTTATCTCATTATTCTGCAAAGTAATCATCATTTTATGAGTTTTGGAGTAAAGAGCACATCATCAGAATTATGCAAATCACCTCAATACGATCAGTAAATTATTTTGGATCAAGTTAGATACTGCATGTATATATGTAAAGTAATAAGTGGTGTTTAAGGATTTTCACATCACTAAGTGACCCAATGTCATTTAAGTAGCATCAAAATCACATTTGAAGCATTTTGGTAACATCTAGTTATCCAAATTAGTTGTAGGGATTTATCAATATGCTCCACACGTGCCTCCCAAGTCTTGATATAAATCAAGATATCATCAAAGAAGACCAACACAAAGTTTATCAAGAAAGGATGAAAAATCTTATTCATGTATAAAATGTGGATGAGACATTACAAAGATAAAAATGCATCGCTAGAAACTCATAGTGTCCTTCATGTGCAGGAAAGAAAACGTTAGGAATGTCTACCTCCTCCATTTGGAATTAGTGATGCCTAGAGAAAAATTATGGTTTAATGAATAAATTGAAACCACAAGGATAATCTAAGAGGTCATCAATTATTAGGAAGGGAGCTTTATCTTTGACTGTTAACTTATTAAGAACACAAATCCAACTTCATGTGAGCAAGTTATAAGCCTTTAGAATTCGCCTCCTAGCTCCAATTTGGTAAAAGATTTGTTTCTATCTTTAAGGTTTGATATATTAAATTTAAATAATCTTGATTTTATTTAAAATCTAAATTTAAATATATTAAATTTAATATTTGCAAAACAAATAACAAATAAAGGAGGAGGCAAACCATAAAAGACAAAATCCTCATCAAATTTTAAAATAATTTTGACATGTGAAGAGTTCTTCGATGGGAAGAAAGGATAGCACCGTTAAAGACTCTTCCCGCCATGCAAAGGATGATGGCGTCTTCGACCGGAGCACTTAAGACGAACCTCGTCAGTCAAAAACCCGGAGAAGTTAAAAGGAAGTGCAGCGGTCAAAGGAAGTGAGTTAAAAGGAAGTCGATGGCAATGCCTCCAGTGGTACCAGAGCAGTTAAAAGGAATGTCTCCAGTTTTGACCAATGACTATCGTTTTTTCAGTTAAAACGAGACCAATAGTGGCATTTTACTGAAGCTGGTTAAAAATGCATGCCAGTCCATACCTCGTGACCTGCACCTTGTAAACATAATAGATAACACGAGATCGTCTGCATGGCTACCTGCCACAGGATTCCTTGCAGCGTTCTTCTAAAAAAGAAATTTCAACCTCCCAATGTGGAGAACAGGCGCACTCATAACTGCGAGATTGTCTCCAAGGGAAGAGCACCGCGTTAAGAGTGTTATTCTTGAAGAAACCCACTCGCAGAGAATGTTTTAAGCATGTGGATCGGGGAGATTAGGGTTACGACCCATTACATGCTTTGTGCAGTTTGAGCATGAATATTATGGCGTGTGACGTGGAGGATAAGGCCCATGCGCCCTGCCCCCCTCCACTCCGCCTTCTCTCAAAACGACACGAACCCTCAACCATCGGCATGATGATGAGAGCATAGTGCAGAACCAGCGAATGCAGAACCAGCGAATGCATTAAGAAGAGCTGGTTCTGCACTATGCTCTCACTAAGAAGAAGAGCTCCATCTCAAAGGGTGACCATGCAAGAAACGTAATAGGTAAACCTTCCAACACCTTCGGAGACAAGACCGGAATAGTTGATGAAAGAAGCTCCAACCGGAGCAGATAAGAGCGACTCGGCCGGTGATGGACTGGCGATGGAGAAAACATTGAAACCGATGAACTTAGAAGTAACTCGTCCGGTGAGACCGGTAACAGAGGAAGCAACTCAGCTTGTAACGGATCAGCAAAAGCTACGGGTCACCGACAGATTTTAAAGAAAAGAGGCCGGTGGGACGGGCGAGGTAAAAAGTGCGTTGGTGATCTCTGTGAATAGCTTGTTTATGAAGAAAGTTGCACTTAAATGTTTGATGGCCGACTCATAAGTCGGAGAAACACACATAGGGTTTTTCATTTCTCCCATGACTTCAACACTCGGCTATCCCACTTAAAAATTTTTGAACTCTGATACCATATTGTAATGTTTCCATTATCAACAACTCAACAAAATTGCTCTTGATATTAATTAAAACATATAAATAGTCTCTAATGGACACTTATATACATAATAATAACATAAATATACATGTAGCGTAAACACGATAAACCCATGAAAGCAAATGCATAATTATTAATGCAACACATCATTTAACACACAATTGACACTTATCTTTGATTAAAGGACACCAACTACGTGCACACCTTCTACGTTCCTCCCAACCTTAAACCACACTAGTCATAACTCTCAACAGTGGATTATCCCAACCTTAAACCACACTAGTCATAACTCTCAACAGTGGATTATCCCAACCTTAAACCACACTAGTCATAACTCTCAACAGTGGATTACCCTCAAGCTGGGGCTAAACTCCGCTTGGGTAAGGTTTCCTAACGAGGATAAAGTATCTCAGTCAGCAAGAAACTCAGTCACATGTAACTCAGTCACATCTGATTCAATCATAGGAAACTTTATCATAGGTGCCAATTCATATTGATAGCTTATAATCCCTCATTCCCCACATGCATGTTCCACCCCAAGAAGTGTGACCCTTTTCTACTTAACAGTCCTTCGGTTGCCCACTTTCCTTTCGGGGATTCAACAACAAATCAGACACGAAGTCTCAGAGCCCTATTGCTACAATTTGCACCTTGAGAAAATAACTCCGTGCAATTCTCTAACCTGGAGAGAATGCAATGTTCTACGGGCTTGACAACCCACCTCTTTAGTCCATCTCTCCAAGCTAATCAAGCTACATATATCTGTGACAGTAACAGCCGGGTATAGATGACAACTGAGTGAGTAAGTCCCCCTTCCTCCCCATGATGATCGAATGATGATCCAATGATAGGAAAAAAGCACTAAGTTCAAACTATATGGATGCATGTTCCCAACTTGACACTTGTCATGTTGAGAACTACCTTTGGTTCACTTGTCCTCCCCTCCTTCGGACTTAGGATAAAATAATATCCATACTTTATACTTTAAGGAATATTAATATAATATTCCTTTTGGGTTTAAGCTCAACTAGTGGAGTTTATCCCCCCATACTATTTTACGTGGCTGGTCTTCCACAGTGATGTGTTTTAATTATATTTCCATGTGATTACATTTACATTTCCAATACAGAGGTACTAGTCTTTTTTCATCCAGGCTCACCAGCTTAAAAAACACAAAAATTGCACACTAAACCGGTGTGCGCAAAAATTCTAGGATGTGCGCACTTTTCTTTTAGTTTGCCACCCTCGCGCACTTACACAAGTGCACGTTATAACATGGCATATATACAAAAGGCTCTTTGGCCTCCAAAATCATGCACTAAAACGGTGTGAACGGAATCTTGGAATGTGTGCATTCTTCTTTTAGTGCGCCATCCTTGCGCACTTACACTGATACACACTGTATACATTAAGTTGTTCCTCTTTTAGTGTGCCATCCCTGTGCACTTACACATGTGCACGCTAATTACACTAAACTACACACTACTCATTTTAAAATGTGCACACTCCTTTGGTGTGAAATTCACATGTGTTAAGACATAGAATTGTAAGGGTCAAAAAATCATTTCAGTTTTGTTTTTTGAGTCATAGGGTCACATAAGTCATAGGTTTTTATGTCTTCTTGTTATGGTCATCATGTAAAGTTTGATTTGAATTAGCTAAAGTTATTCTGGCATTGGTTTAGAGTCTTTGGGTTATGTAATTAGTCATCATAACATGGTAAATAAACCCCCCATGAGTCACATCTTTGATTTTTTACATCATTACCTTAACATGTCACATCTCCATATTGTACACAAGGTTCCCTTTGTCACCATCTATCCATTTAAGTGTCAAGTCAAAGTTGGGTGTATGTGCTTCCAACTCACTAGGAGAGTTCGTAGCGTACTTTAAGTACATCATGCATTCATTTGTCATCATTACAATTAAAGAATCGTGTCAAGAGGATTTCCTTGTTTTCAGATCCTACATTTAAGCACTTTTCAAGGATTATGTCACATATTTCATAACAATTTCCTCGAAGTGTGAAATTCATGTTTGAATCAGGCGCTGCGAACTAGTAGATAGGCGTTGCAAACTGGTAGACAAGCATTGTGAACTGGCCCTGCAAACTAGATGAGGAGGAGGGTTGGAGGTTGAATAGCTTGCAAACATCTCTATTCAAATTCACAGACATCAACCTCAAGAACAGGTCCACCAGATACTCCATGAGAGTTTCCATGTAGTTTAAGGGTTGAGAGAGGGGTTTGTGTTGGTTTGTTTATCGACGCAACAAATTGTCCATTTCTTTTGCTGCCAGTTTGCAAACTCACCTTCATGATGTTCTGAACTTTACTTACTATACTTGGCCACCTTTATACCTCATCCATCTTTCCCACTTCTCAAAATTCACTTGTTCCACTAAATTCCCCCCAGCATTGCGAACTGTTACTCCAGCGCTGAGAACAGGGTGTTGCAAACCCTCTGTTCTAGCATTGTTGAAAACTTGTCTTCTGCATCTTTTAAAAAAATCAACGTTTAAAGAGTTAATCTACACACCCCTCAAACTTGAAATATGTGGTTGATCAATTGTTGAACCAGGTTTAAAGATTGCACGTATTATCATGCTATTAACATATATTTGTATTGATAAAAGACTTTGTTTTAGCAAAGAATTCACTTTCATCTCCGTTTTATTATAACTCTCAACTTCTATTCCTTATTGTTCGTGTTGAAAGAGTTTATTCTCGTATACCTCATGTGATAGAATAAGGTGCATAAATCTCTATACAAGGTCATCCTATTGAAAACATTTTTTGTCATTAGAACCTATTTCTTGTTTTCCCTGTTTTCATGCATTTAGTTGTCATTAAAACTTACATAAAATAAATCTTCAGCAACTGTATGGAAATTCAACAACACAAGAAGGCTCAGAAGGGGGGTTGGGGGGGGGGGTATTGTAAGGATAAATCCTTATGATATGCAACTCCTTGAATTTGAACCTTTGATCATGGAAGCCTTTCAGAGGGTAGGTTGCATTAATTTCTGTCAGAAGATGCAAAGGGGGCATCCAGAGGTAGCCATAGAATTTTCACTCAACTTTAATGGGACCAAAACCAAAGTGGAGATGTTAGAATTTGAAGTTTCATATCTTTCCATCTCTGTTGCAACAGAGATACCCAATATTGGATAAAATTGGTTCAAGGAAATGTCATTAAATGCTTCCTTCTCCAAGTAATTCCTTAAGCCAGAGTATGAGGGAGACAACTTGTCCAAAGGGGTACCTAAAAGCCACATGCTTCAAGGTTTTGATAAGATGTTGCAGGTTATCCATAGGTATTTCACCTATGATGGGAGATTTAACATGGTATACTAATACCACATGAAGCTTCTATTACACTTCACATGGAAAAAAGCAATGGACCTCCCTTTTTATCTCTTTAGAAGCATTGGTAAGATGGTTGTCAGAGTTCAAGCCAAGTCTAGGCAAGTAGACACTAGTGTCTTTCACTCTAGTCTTATTAAGATGTTAGTGATGGAAGAGTTGAGAAAGACAAACACTAATTGGGAAACATTCATCACTTCATCACAATTTCAGTTAAATGTTTCCCCCACTCCACAGTCGAAGATACAAAGTCTTACTCTTGTTGAGATAATTGTGTGTTGATAGGTTAGTAAGAAGAAAAGGAGTGATATGACTGATACAGATGACAGATCCACAAATGAAACAGAAGAAAGAGGGCCCTCACAACCTTCACATAGGGAAGCTACACCCATGGAAGATCCCACTCCTATGGAGGTTCTTTGAAGAAAATTCATAGGTCTGAGATGAATAAATTGTGTGTTTCCTTCACCCATTGTTACAGACAAGGTTAAGCCTAGGAGGCCTTTTACTAGAGTAGCAGCCAAGAAAAATGTCCATGTGAAGGATAATGTAGCAGAAAATTCATCTGAGAGGAAAGGTAAATCCAAATATTTTGAGCAGCCCATTGAAATTGTTGATATAACTACTCCTCGAGATGAAAGCAATCCCACCTTTAAGAGGCTCAAGAGACAACTTAAAGAAGAAAGGGATGAAGTGGATAGTCTGAAAAAGGAAGACATGGATTCAAGGAAGAAGCTTAAGGGAGTGATGGGAATGTACCATGAGACCATTGATAAGGATAGATTTTTATCCAAAATACTCATGCCCCTCCACATGAAGCTCAAAAATCTCTACAGACAAAACATATCTCATCAAGCTCAAATAAAAAAGTKAAAGGAAGAACTACAACCTTTTAAAGAATAATTGACTATGAGAAATATGGACATGTTGTCCAAGGTTGCTACCAGGAGAAGCTCGAGAGTTAAAAAATGAATATTTTGAACCTCCATAACTAGTATCAATTTTGGTCAAGACTCAAATTTCTTGTTTTATGCAATTTTACAACTTTTTGAGGATGGCTATGTTTTGTAAACCATGATTAGCTATTTTGATGATTTTTTTTAGTCATGTACGAAGATTATGAAGTTGTTACAACATTTTTGGATGATTGAGATAGTTTTGGGATGTTTTAATACTTTGTAAAATCAAACAATCCACTACAAGAAATTTCACAACGATTGGCGCTACGAACTGGTTGCTATAGGAAAGTTCATAGCCCAGCGCTGCAAACTCAATTTTTTGGAGTTTTGGAGGGAAGAGTAGTTGCCAGATGTCAGGATAGATGCACACCAACTTTCTGAAGGTCATTTGTGAGCTGGGAGGCCACCTTCCTAAAGAGAATGCACTCAAATGGACACATCAACAACTATAAATAAGATGTTGCAAACATTGCCAACATCATCCTGAAATGTAGAATTCTACTTTATTTCTATTGTACACCTGTAGCCACGCCACCTTTAGGCACAAGGATCCTATGAAGGAGTTGTTATTCAAATTGTAAAGTTGTAAATGACAGTCTAGTCTATAATATGAGCATTGTAAGACTAAAGAGAGGTTCGAATGGTGTGAGAGATGAATCATATTTTTGATATGGTCTATGTAGAAAAGAGTACCTCCTATTGTATGTACCAAAACTAAGTCACTTTGGATAATGGAAATCAATATTTTTTCTTATCATCTCATTTCTATCTAATTTTGATTACAGTCCATTGAATGATTCATTTGGATGAATTGTACCTTTGTTGCAATGGATGATCTATTTTGATATTGTTTACAATTATATCTGAGGTTTTTCTCTTTGATTGTGAGAAGTTCTTAGTTCAGAGAGTTTTTCTTCATATGTGTGTAAATGCTACATGATGTAGATGATAGGCATATTACATTTTTCTTATCAAGTCTTCCACCTACTGACCTTATTTCTTAGAACCTGCTCTAAAGTTATTCAAAGCCTTATTTGTTGGTGTATATTGTATGGAGTAATTTGTGATTTCCATTCCTTTCTGAGTTTTACATCCATTTTCCACCTTATCATAAACACTTATCTTTAACATTTTGATGGGTATTAGGCTTGCACTTACAACAGTCTAAGTGTGACTTCTAATTCTAACAACATGCACTAACTCAATGCGTGTGAAACCAAACCAAAGATATTGTACCATCAACTAATTAAATTATATGTAAATTACATTTACATTTATATGTACACTTGGGGTTCATCCTAGGGGTATTAAACTCCCCTCCCCCTTATTTATGCATTGTCTTCAGTGCTGGAAAAATTGCACTGCTCATATTGTTGAAGGTTGTCACAAACCTATTGTTGGAGGGATTGAATCCATTCAACCAACCTATTGTATCTTGGATTGAATGGGCAGTGTGTAGGCACCCTTGTAGGTGAAGAAACAATATATTATTTCTTTTCTGCAATCTCCTTATGTTGGATAGAAAGGTCTTGGGCCAGGGCTGTAGTGGTTGCAGTGTCCTTCTGTTCATCTTTTGAACAGATTATGAAGAGGCTAAATTTTATAGTATGAGAGATTACCTTGTGACACTATTTTGGTGGAATAGTAGTTGGGACTACCTTTGGTATATTGTAGAGATGACCCCCAAGAGTAACAATGACACTACGGGGTAGAGACTCAAATAGCATGGCGCTTCCACATATATTTCTAGCCCAAAATAAAATCATAGACATCCAGCTGGGAAACATCACATAATACCTCATCCTTTAAGGGTTGGATGTCGTATGACAATCGACACTGCTGGATGAAACACATATCGCATCTTTGGAGAAGCCACCCTATGTTGTATGGTTGCAGGTGTGGTGTTGTCAACAATCCCAACTATTTGACGACCTCTACTAAAATCAGGTTCTTCTAGATTTCGCTATCAACAATAAAATGAAGTGGGTTCCCCTTCACCCACATTTGTGAATGAAAAAGGTGCTCCCCCTCTTCAAGATCTGTTGGTTCTTCTGGTTGAATTGTTGCAGTCATGACAGTAGTAGTGGGGTCTACTTCAAATATCTGTCTTCTACCATTATTTTCTAAATTAGATTATGAATCAGGGTTCAACTCCTTTTATTTGATCTTGACCACAAATGATTGTTTTGAGAGGCATTGATCAGTTTTTTTCTAGGGGATTTTATGGAAATCACACCACTTTCCAATTTCCTTCTTCGTCATTTCGTTACCCTTCTTTTCCTATGGATTAGACTAGATTTTTGGAGGTTGGTTGTTAGGGTCGTCTTTACCATACTTTGGTTGTTGCGTATTTGTGGACTCGAACTCCTGTTTGTTCTGGACCCTGGTGCCAGAAGTTTTGCTTGATTTTGACAACATATTGATAGGAAAATCTCAGTGATGAGATGTCCAAGAAATCCATTTCGGTTTGGGTATACCTATGCAGAGCCCCGTGGTATTTTAGAACTAGATGTTTCTCAGATTCTTTGATACCCATCTTGGTGCGTAAGGTATGGAATTTATTTGTGAACTTCGACATTGTTTGGTCCCTCTCTTTCCATAGTGTGGTCCATCTCATGTATTGGTCGTCGTAGTTACCAATAAGGTAATATTGTTCCTTGACCGCATCCACAAAAAAATCCCAAGTGGGCTCAACCCCATATATTCCAGACTCATATGTGGAACTTTTCTCCCTGTAATTTTCCCACCAATATTTGACATGGGGGAGAGCCTTAAGGAGTGTGAAGGTGATCTTTTCCATGTCGAAAAAATTGTGAACAAAGAAATAACCTTCTAGCATATTTAACCATTTTTCTAGGGAATCTGCATCTATCTGACCTTCAAATACGAGAATATCAAAATTAAAGTGTACCTTGAAAGGAGAGGTGCCTCCAAAGTGGCTGTTTGATGAAGATGTGCCTGCTGTTATCGGTATGGGTTGAAGGATGTGGGAAAGATTCTCCATCATTTTGTCCCTCTGTCGCGTAAGAGCTTGTTCAAGCAACAAATTAATAGGATCTTTTATTCCATCATTTTTCTTTTCTTTCTCCATGGAGGTTTTTTTGGGCGTGCAAGAGATATTTTCCTCAAGGGATACAGATCGAGACCCAACTTTATATACTCGGACCTCGTCGAGGACATGAACTGAAAAAGGATCAAGAGAAACCTGCTCTGATACCACTGATCTGGATTATTGTCGGCACAAAATGAGAGTGGATATATAATAAATAAATGTACATAAATATATCAGATATCTAATAATATAACATAGATACAACCATAAACATAGAGATATAGTAATACACAATTTCTATTAATGATCGAAATGTACAAAACTGTAGAAATTAAATAGTGAGAGACTTGTTAGAATGGTGGCAGCTTATCTATGAGAAGAGATGTGATGGCTACACTCATTCGCAAGAATATGATCATTACAATCAGGCTCCAAAGTCCTTTTTAAGTTAAATAAAATCCAAAACCCTAACCTCGGAAGATGAAAAGCCAACAATTTTGTGGACCCTGTTTTGGGTAGTTTGGTTTATCAACTTCAAGGGACATAACTTTGGCATACAATCTCTGTTTGGGGAGAATGATAACTCGTTTGAAAGGTATCAATGAGGAGCTTCATTTTGGGGGATCAATCATAAATTTGGCAATCATTAAGGTTCTCTATCATGAAAAAATGTCGTTTACGCCCTCAAAATGGCCCCGAAAGTTTAGAACCCCAAAAACTGCTTAAAATAGTAAATTGTCGACAAACTACTTTGAGTGAGTTGGAATAGGTGGGTGGCCACCAATATCCATCTGGATCATATTTCCATACCAGAAAATAAAGGCAACCTAAATAAAACAAATTCCAATTTTAAAGGCAATCGATCCCTTTCAGTTCCATATTTTGTGTAACTGATTAGATATTTGTCTATTTTGGGATGATTTGGTTCCAACAA
>SNQJ01S0017289.1:64175-81469 GCA_010110895.2 Picea sitchensis
TAATACACAATTTCTATTAATGATCGAAATGTACAAAACTGTATAAATTAAATAGTGAAAGACTTGTTAGAATGGTGGCAGCTTATCTCTAAGAAGAGATGTGATGACTATGCTCATTCGCAAGAATATGATCATTATAGTGAGGCTCCAAAGTCCTTTTTAAGTTAAATAAAATCCAAAACCCTAACCTCGGAAGATGAAAAGCCAACAATTTTGTGGACCCTGTTTTGGGTAGTTTGGTCTATCAACTTCACGGGGGCATAACTTTGGCATACAATCTCTGTTTGGGGAGAATGATAACTCGTTTGAAAGGTATCAATGAGGAGCTTCATTTTGGGGGATCAATAAAAAATTTGGCAATCATTAAGGTGCTCTATCATGAAAAAATGTCGTTTACGCCCTCAAAATGGCCCCAGAAGTTTAGGACCCAAAAAACTGCTTAAAATAGTAAATTGTCGACAAACTACTTTGAGCGAGTTGTAATAGGTGGGTGGCCACCGATGTCCACCTGGATCATATTTCCATACCAGAAAATAAAGACAACCTAAATAAAACAAATTCCAATTTTAAAGGCAATCGATCCCTTTCAGTTCCATATTTTCTGTAATTGATTAGATATTTGCCTATTTTGGGATGATTTGGTTCCAACAAACCTGTAGGAATTCATTGATGAATTATCTATTTAGCCTATTGACTGCAACAAAGAAGGTAGGTCTGGAGGCTGAGGAGAGGATGGGATAATCATGTGTGTGCTTTCAATGTAAGCATGAGGGAAAATTTTTCTTTCTATATTTCAACATTAGAGCTATATGAATACCTTTTTATCAGTATTTGTTTTCTGTCTTGTTTTCTCATCATTTGTCCTCCTGTATGAATAGAAATCATGCACTACATACTTCATGTGCATTATTCTTTAGTGTGCTTACTTTGTACCTGTAAAGTTTATTTCAAATATCAAGTTTTCATTCTCAAAAATAGTTTCCATTTATGAATGTTCTTCTTATGGATTATGCAAGTCTAAGTTGATAGTGAAGAATGGATTTTTCGTATTTGTTTTTCATCTTTCCTCGACCTATCCATGTTATTATCAATTTATTGTCTAATAGTTCGTTTGATTACCTTTGATCAATGAAATATGTTAGAGACTCCATGCCTAATGGTATTGAACACTAATATTTATATGTGTTAATCCATTTTCTTCCTCACTTATGCTCTCTGAGTCTACTTGATCCATAAACTCAAAACAATCAAAACCATTGCAATAACTAAGATATGTTAGGCTTGTCTCTATGACAGTCCAGGGACAGATTTCAGCACTAACAGATCTATTGAAAATACTTATTGGGAAACCTCATCATCTTCATCCTTTCCATCATCCACCTAAATCGGTTCTTATGGGTCTATGGTGGGCCTAGATAGGGGGTACAAGGAGAGTTTCTTTGTCAAACTTCCATGAAAAATTGGCATGCTTCCATATATATAGCCTATATAGACATGTTAGGTTCCCAGACATGGTTGTCCTAGAATTAAAGGGTATCCACCCAAAGAATTCTTGGGTTGCGGGACCATAAAATCAATTGGATACTCCCAATAGTCCATTGATATTACTAAATATTCCATGATACCTTCTAGTTTTATAGTGGATCATTCTACCAACTATAATACCATTGGATTTTGTCTAATGCCTTTCAACCCTAAGTTTCTCATGGTTTCTCAAGTCATGATTTGATCGAGGCCCCTAGGTTAGTTGAGGTATTAAGGCTGGTGGTCCCATTTATTTGAATATGTACTATGAGGCTCCCTTGGTTTGAATACGTGGTTGTGGAAACCTCATTGAGCATTAAGTCTTCCAATTTTCCTATCACATGCACACTCTCAAGATCTTTCCTTTTTTCTCCTGGTTTTCACAAGAATAATTCCCTAATGGATTTTGAGTAGATTGGGACATATTTAATATCATGGAAGAGAACCATTAATAAATACAAATTATTGAGTTCCCCCAGGAAGTTGAATTTCGGTTGAGTAGGAGGTTTGTTGATATTTAGTCTTTTTACAAAATGTGGGTTTTTCATCTCCTCATCTTGATCTTGGTTCAAACAATGGGGTTTTCTGGTTGAGATATTTTTAAGTGGATATTATTCGTCATAGTCTTCCATAGTTACAAGTGAGGCTTGGCAATTTATTTTCTTCATGGATATTAAATGTATATTCTGACATTATAAAGAAGAGATAGAGTAAGAAGGGTAAAATGGGAACCCAATAGCATATGGTTTCTTTGTTGGTTTTTATTAGGGTTAGGGATAGGTTGTGTAGGAATTTTAGGTCTAGAAGGAGGTTGGTTAGGTTTTTGAAACTATGGTGGAGGTTGGGGGTATGTATATTGTTGTGGTAGCACCTATTGAGGCCTCCCAAAAGGTGAGTTTCTCAAACCGTATACCAAGGGATTGTTTTGGGGTGGTTGAGTGATCTATTGTGAGTTGATGGGATTGCATGGGTACCCCTATCAGGAAGGATACTTCATGGAGGTGTTAGTCCAATAATAATTAAAATACTAAGATTTGCTTGGAGATATACCTTGATGTAAAGGCTGCCATGATCACCTTTGTGTGATGAGACATAATTGATAAACCTCCCCATTTTCTTTCTGATAGACTACTTTCAAACTCAGTAAAGAGGGACACTTACTAGTGGCATGCTATTCCTTTCATATTCCACATATTTCAATTTGATCTAGTGGACACTCTTTCAACAGATGCTTATTTCTACAGTTAGGGAAAAAAATGGCTAAGGTCGCTTCTACCTCCTCCCATTTATTTTTAAATGGTAGGTTATCTAACTTAGAGCTTGAGGATATGAGTATATATGTCTTGAAATCCTCCATTATGTTCCCAATATTGGCTTGGGTGACTCCCACGATAGATTTCTTTTTGATCCTTGTCAATGTGTCCTTGTCCATTTTCCTAGTCGTGAAGTCCCTCTAGAATATATTTGATATAACTCATAGATAACTTCATAATATTTTTGGTATATATCACCACCACCCATCAGGTTCAACATGTCAATACACTCATCTCCAAATCCTTTTAGCAACAAGATTCGTTTAGTATTTGGGTTCAACTAGTTTTTCGTTAACCATTGTAAAGTATTCAATAATCTCTTATTCCTTCTGAGTGATTATGAACACTTCTTGTCAACGATCCTTATCCTTGGAGTAGTCCTAATAATTTTTAGGAACACCTTTCTCATATTTTCCCATGTGGTGATGTGGTTCCCACCAAGTCCCATGAACCATCAGAGGGAAACATTCTTTCGAGTGTCGGAAAGAGATTTATCTTGTGAGCACAAAAAATTTAATCATAGATTATTTAGAGGACATCAAATTAAAATAAAAATGTTTCTAGATCATTAGTGGCCAGACCATGAAAGTTAGACAATGTAGAGTGTGGAAAATTATTCATTTGATTGACCCCATATGTATTTTTATTGGAAAATTGAGGATGACGACTTCTGATTTTACTTGGTGTTTTGTTTCTTCAAGCATTTTTCTTATAAACTATAGTAAATTGTCCTCCTCTTTCTTTGGGAACCCTGTAGGACTAATTGGATCATGAGGTATTTCAAAGTCATGGCGAGGTTGTTTGTATATTGGATAATCCTCAGAGAATAATATTTCTTCTTGTATAGAGGACACAACTTGTGTTGGATGTGATGATTTTGCAGAGGGAGGCTCAAGCTTCTTTTTATCTAGAGAAATGGTTGTTAGTGACAAACGACTAGGGTGGCTCAATCCCTATCCTCCTTGCATTTGTTTCTCTGCAATGTTAGTTTATGGGTGGTTCTTTGCAGAACTATTGAATCAACCTTTTGGGACTCTACTTCTTCTCATAAGATTTTGAAAAAAAAATAAAAATTAACCACAACTAATACTAATTATAAAAACACACACCAATTCAAAAAAATATAAATTAGAATAAAATTGCACAAATAAAAATAAATGATTCTAGAGATAGGAGAGAAAGAGGTTCCAATGTTGACAGTTTCTCAACATTGGCACAAAAAATGATGAGCATTTTAATTATCTTTCTAATTCCTTAGAAATATAGTTAGGAAGACTATTCACTTAATTGCCCATTTGAGATTTGTTTGGAACTTACGAACTATCATGCACTATATATGCTAGGGAAAATCATTCAAAAATTGTTCTAGCTATGAAGTTGTAGTGAGAGAAAATGATCAGATGAAAGGTTAGAGATATCTCTCAACCAATTCACAACTAATCTACTTGATCCAACATGGAATCACTTAGGACTATGACCCTAATCTGAATGTAATTGAAATAGGAAAGAGATTAATCTAGTTGCAGAAACAAAAAAAATTGACTCGTCCAAGTACAAATTCTAAATGGTGACTATACCAAGAAATATTCTCTTCTTTTCAATATTAAAATTAAAATAGATTTGCATAAAATACATTGAGATTCTATTGAGTAATTAGAAGTATACAATATTAAATTGAGAAATAAATTAGATAAATACAAGAGAATCAAACTAAAACAAAGTATTTTAGTGTTGCAACAAGATATAAACCATAACCAAATACATGAGAAATTTGTAAATCAATCACAACATTAGTTGAATCTACACTATAATAAATAATACAGTAGTAACTGACTAAGGAAGGAGTCTTACCACCCTAAACAGGTCACTGGTAAATTCCTTCAATCACATGCCTAACTTCATATAGTTATGAACACAAAAGAATTGGAAGAACCAAAAAAATGGTTTTATTAGCAGGAAAGCAGAATTTAGATTACAATGATTGATCCCCCTTTCTGAAATCAAGATGGATTATTATGCAAATTCTCATTTCTCTTTACTTAGAAAAAAAAGTGAGTTGAGAATATCTATGAGGATCTATGATCCTTAGGTTGTTCTCAATTTCATTTCAACAACACAACTAAGATATGTATGGTGGTTTTTCGTCTCACATAACATATTCATTAACTAAAAAAAATCCATTGAAGTGGTTTCTTCAATTGTTTTGGATCTGTAGCCTCTGGCTTTGCATTTGTCCTTTTCCAAAAAATTGTGTGTTTTCCAACTTTTCACAATTGTTTCCCAATTTTCCATTGTACTTCCCATAATGGAACAATTACCGTTGAATATGGAATCCATCTCATCGATCACAACTGTTAACATGGGGATCATGGATTGTCATGGTGGAGGAGATTTAACAAAGATGGAAATGGGTTTTGTAACAATAATGCTAACTGGTGTTGCAACAACCAGTGTTGCAGTGAATGACATCCATGTTGCACCAACTAGTATTGCAACAACCAAGAATCATGTTATGACCATTGGTTTTGTTGCACCAAAAATCTTGTTGAAGAAACTAGAAAGCATGTTGGAACAGCAACCCAACAAGGTTGATGGTGTCTCAACAACAACTTGAGGGGCATTATAGAAACGTCATGGTTTTGCAACAACTCTTCTGCAGTACTTGAATTATTATCCTAGAAAAATATCTTAGCATTCTATCATTGGTGAGGATAAAAAGTCAAATTTCCATTAATTACACTAGAAAAACTACTTAAAATGACATAAGTTGTGAAGATGCATACCTAACACAAAATAAACCTTTACACCCAAAATTAGGCTAGAAGGATAGGATAAAGTGGTATAAAAGGGAAGGTAAAATGTGTGAAATGCATGGTATTTTGGATGCCCATCAGGGAACATGTGCACTAGTGAAGGAAAATTTAGAGATTGTACCCCCTCATCACATCATACAATAGTAACATGAGAGGTAACCTTTTTGTCCTCTTCGATATCCTCATAGTCGAAGTAGGTGTCAAGAGCTCTAATCCAATCCAACAACTCTTCTGCATACCGACTTCCTTCATAAGTTGGAATGCCCATTTTTGTCTTTGAACTCATTCTGGTAATGGCTTTGATTAACCGCTCATTAGCTACATCTTCAGCTGCAACTTCTCCTTCATGTCCAGCTTCCTCTTCAACTTCGGAATCACTAAGATCCCCTGCACCAACTCCGCGTCTTTGAGTTGTCTCCATCTCTTCCAGCCTCGCTCAAAGATCTCGTATCTGCCTCTCCATCTCCGGATTCCCTGCCGGCCTACCTCTTCTTCGCACATCCCTGTCCTCTGGATCAGACAATTGCCTTTCTCTTCTAGGCGACATGGTGAAATCTTCTCTTCTTCCCTGCTACAGAAAACAGAGAACTTTTCTCTCGCTCTGATACCACTTGATAGCAAGTGCACTCCTCTCGGAGCACGTTCACCTCCTCCAGGACCTTCTTCTTCTCTCAAGCCCGAAGAGCGTCAATGCTCTTCTATCTCCCTATCGGAATATCTGCACCCACAGTTCCTTCGCGCGACTTTCCCTTTGTTCACTTGTCGGGAAAATCGAAACTCGCGGCTTCATGAATTCACTATCGATAGACTGGGCTCTCAAATCCCCGAGACCCGATGTGTCAGTCAGCGTTGACCTTCTCCCGCTTGCCGGGACTTCTGCCTTTATCGCAATCTCGCCACTCACGGCAACCCACTCTCAAGTTTTCAACCTCCTATACGCGATGCGCCAAGATGCCGAAATCACAATCGCGCTTCCTCGCGACTTCGCTACTCGCGAGACCAATTGACTCCTATCTCGACTCCCGAGGTCCGAGGTGCCGATACCCAAAATATCGCTACCTCGTGACTTCACTACTCGTGAGTCCAACTAACCTCCCTATCGACTCCCGATACCCGAGACGCCGAACCTCCGATAGTCTACGCCACCTGTCTTCCACTATCACCTGTGGCCCACACTGCTTACGTGGATGTCGGAATGTCGCACGTCGCACTCTCGCGACTTTCGTTGCGTAAAGTTGGAGTCTTACCTCACGAACTCTCGATATGCCAATCCATGAGTAGAATCAATGCTTCTCGTAATCCCAATCAACGGCTCCTGCTCTCCCAAGTTTTGAACCTTCTTCTGCTCCTGCACTGTAGACTTCCTGCAACTCCGAGAGATCCAACGAATCCTCGAAACTCACTGTCCTCCACGGAGAATACCAACCGTCCACTCCTCTCCTTGCGGCAATCCACGAACAAGAAGTGTCTCTCCACGAGACTTGTTCGTCACCCTGCAACTCTTCTGTTCACCCTGCTCACGTAACTTCTCTCCACTGCCCTTCAAAAACTTTGAAGGCCTATTCCTTCTGATCTTTTCTCACATCTTTCGAGTCCCTTCTGGAAACTCCCTGCATTCACTCCTTGCGGAAAATCTTCAAACACGACTAAGTGTTGAAGTCTTCTTGACTCTGCGCACATATGAAACAACGGTCTTTCACTTCCTTTGCTCAGAATCGAAACTCTGAGACTTATTCTACCTGCACATGCCTTGCACGGCTCCGGTGCCAAATCTGCACTTCTGAGAACTTAGAACAAAAGTTACCTCTATCTGAACCCTTCTGTCAACGCACCCCTTGCAGACGATTCAACTACACTCCTTTCAGGAATTCTCTGGTTCGAGATAGGGAAACAATTGAAACTAACTCCTTGTTCTCACAGACTTCAATTGAACCATGAAATCACATCCACAGCATATAAAATCAAATGTATTACAAGAAGCAAACCTTCATGAGCATAATATCAACAATACACAGAGAATAACACAACCATGGAATTGAATCAAATCTTTCTTATACTAATTCAATGTCTGTACATGGGTATTCTTCGTACACTTCTCTGCATGCTCTTTCTCTTCTCTTGAATGCTTCTGAATGATGACTAACTATTACCATGTACAAAGGAGGGTGTCTATATCCGTTTTCCCTCTCAAACTCTAAACTGTCTAATCTGGAAATAAAATCCTATCTAACTACATTAACTCTATTAAATGCCTCCCTATCTACTTCAGACAAGAGCGTAAGGCTTGAGGTCTGATACAATACAACAGGCGCTCCTTCATAAATGTTTCATCGAAGGATAAGGCGCTTCATCTTTAATGAAAATTCAAAAAGTTATCAAGATTTTATGTCATGTGTTTGAAAACACATGCGCTGACTCCATGCTGGATTTTGTAATTGTGATGCTCCTGCATAACAAGGCCTTGATATAGTTTTGGGGGGTACCCAAGCCTTAACTGAAGTACAATATTCTAGCCATCTAGGGCCAAACACGATGCCTCAAACCAAGAAACTTGAGCTCTTGAGGTTTAAGGAAACTTCTAAGGCTCAAGGGTCATGAATGGCGCTTCAAACCACCATAGATGACCTCTCAAGGGCATATTTGACCTTCAAGTGGGATTATTGCATAATTAGAAGATTTTTATCTCTAGGTATGGGTCTTGGGTCCTTAGACATGGTGAATATAGGAAACCCAAGCCTTAGGTAGAAAAAAAATCTTCTAGGCATATAAGGCTAACAACGACATGTTGAACCACTACAAAGGACATTTCTAGGGTATCCTTGTTCTCCATATGGGGATAGTCAAAATTATGAGGTTTTTAACATTAAGTATGAGTCTATATACCCTATATATGGTTAGGGGGATCAAACGAAATAGTTTGTCCCTAATGGAAGATTCTAGGTTTCTGGGACCAAGAATGACTCCTTGAACCACCACAAATGACCTTTCAAAGGAATCAGTGTACTATAACTAGGTATATAGATACCACTATAATTTTTGGGAATTGGGCATGGGTCTCTAGGCCCTAGAAATTCTCACAGGAATGTGCATGCATATGTGATCCTTTTAAATAACTTTTACAAGTGTGCTCCTAGTCAAGAACATGCACACATTCTAAAACATGCATGCACATTTTCTTGGGAATATAGGTGCATTTCTAAAATTTATGAGTTGGAAAGAATGTGTGGCTATTTGGGGAGCACTAAGTCTATAGGATTAGGAATGCATGAATTTTTCTAATAATGCACGTGCATTTCGAAGAGCATGTGGATGTTCCTATGTGTGTGCATTCCTGCACACCTTGTTGCCACTTTTTTAACCATCAACTTCATGCAAGATCCCCTCTATGCATGGTAAAATACTACCCTAGGTTTTTTTCCCAATTCTAAATCAACTTATATCATCAAAAAACTTATTAGAGTTTTTGATTGATGGGAAGGCTAGATTTATACATTTTTATATTTTGGCAATTGGAAGGAACATTGCTACAAGATTAGAAAACTTTGGAGGATAAGATAATATTGTAGCTAATAGATCCTTTTTCCAATCACAAATTTGAAAATAATTTGACATAATTTTAGGCACGAGAAGAGTTCTACCATGATCAAATATTTATGTATGGTGAATCTATACCTTTAGGGTTTTTTCCCAATCTTGAATTGACCCAAATTGTAAAAAAATATTTCAAAGTTACATATCAATGGGAATATTGACTTCCCATATTTCCTAGTTTCAACAATTGAAGGGAAGTTTGTTGGAAGATTAGATGGTTCGAAAATGTTGTCCTATAATCATGTAGCAAACAAATCCTTTTTGAGATCATAAAATTTGATAAAAATCCAATAGAAATTTTAGGCATGAGAAAAATTCTATGATGATACAAGACTCGGGCATGGTGGAACCATTACATTAGGGTTTTTTTTCCTAGTTTTAAATTAGCTCAAGTTGTAAAGAATTTAATCAGAGTTTCATGTCAATGAAAAAAATAACTTTCTGTATTAAAAACATTTGACAATTGGAGGGAAGTTTTCTATAAGATTAGAAGGATTCAAAAGGTTGTAAGCTAATATTGTAGTAAATATATCCTTTCTGTAGTCACAAATATAATAATAATATAATATAAATTTAATATATGAGTAAACTATACCATGATCCAAGATTTGTGCATGGTGAAACACTACTAGTAGGATTTTTGCTCAATTTGTGATCATATTCATGAATCGATGGGAATATTTAATTTATATATTATCAAAATTTTCTAATTAGAGGGGATTTTGTTATAAGATTAGATGGATTCAAAAGTTCATAAGCTAATTTGTAGAAAATAGATCATTTTTTTGGTAAAAAATCTAATGAGAATTTGATAGAAATTTTAGGCATGAGTGGAGTTCTACCATGATCCAATATTTATGCATGGTGAAATAATACATTTAAGGATTTTAACCAATTTGGAATCAATGTAGATCATCAAAAAATCAATTAGAGTTCTAGATTTATGGGGACAATGACTTTCTATATTGTTGGATTTTGAGAATTGGAGAAAAGTTTGCTACAAGATTATAAGACTCCATAAGGATGTGGCATAATCTTGTAGCAAGAATATCATTTTTCTACTCATAAACTRACAAKAATRCTATAATAATTTCAAGTATGAGAATATTKCTACMATGATCCAAGATCCATACATGATGMWACAATACCCTTAGGGGTTYTRGCTAATTTTCAACTAAYCTAGATAGTCAAAAAWDTTATTAYAGTTWTGTATYGATGGGAACAATGATTTTATATATCRCRAGAATTATAGGGARTATTTTTACAAGATTAAACAAMTRTGGAAGATCATAAGCTAATTTTKTAGAAATGGTTCCTTTTTCYAWTCACAAACCTAATAAAAATTGATAGAAATTTTAAGGACAAGTAAATTTGTACCAAGATCCAAATATTTTTGGGTTTGTTTCAATTTTCAATCGACCTAGATATTCAAAATTGTTATTAGATCTTGGGATAGATGGAAATACTATATGTGTATATCACTATATTCTAAAAATTGGGTACATAGTTAAAATTGGGTAAAAAGGTCATAAGGTAATCTTATAACAAACATATTATTTTTTTGACAACAAATCTTATAAGAATTCGACAAATTTTTTAGGCGTGTACATAGTTACGGAGTGATCCAAGATTCATGCATATTGAAACAATACCTTTGGTTTTTCCTAATTCTAAAATGACCTAGATTGTCAAATTTGATTGGAGATCCAGATCAATGGGAAGTTTGTCTTTCTATATTGTCAAGTTCCACTTATTGGAGGAAACTTTTATACGATATTAGAAAGCATCAGTCTTAGGATATTTAGACACTTAGGAATTAGTTAAGGTCCACTCGCTCTAATGTGTCTTTAGGTAAAAATGTGTTTCTTAGTGTATTTTTTTTAGTATGTATTATTATGCATTTGTAGTTATGTAATATAAGGGTCATGATATGTTCTAGACATAGAGTTTTTTTATGGCTCATATTATCCTTGATATTAACAAATATATCGATCTATGACTTAGCACTCGATTGTAACATAATATCTATTTACAGAGCATAGAGGGTCATTCATTGATAACGATTGTCAGAAACTCTCTTGTAAAATATTTTTGGGATTAATATATTTCCTCAAGTGGCCATGCTAGATGGGGTTGTGGATTGTTTCCCTCTTTGAGGGTTTTAACCATGTAAAAACATTGGTGTTATAATCTTTGATCTGGTTATGTGACTGATTGTTTAAGTTGTTTGTCTTGTGTGGGAATAACTTGTTTTGTCAACAACCAAAAGTTCACAAGATACTATTGTAGAAAATAGATCATTTTTGTTTTTAGAAATCTAATAAGAATCACATAGAAATTTCAACTATGAAGAGAGTTCTACCATGACCTAGAATACATGCATGGGGAAACAATACACTTAGGTGTTTTGATCAATTTTGTATCGACCTATATCATAAAAAATTCAATCATAGTTCTAGATTAATGGGAACCATACATTTCTGTATTTCTAGATTGAGACAATTAGAGGGAGCTTTGCTACAATATTATATGGATTATGCCATCTAATGTTTTAGCAAACCTCCCTCCAATTCTTGGAATCTAATCATATAGAAAGATGGTTTCGCATAGATCTAGAACTTTGATCATTTTTTTGACAAACCATATCAATTCAAAATTTGGAAAACCCCAAGTGTTTTTTTTCACCATAAATGGAACTTGGATCATGGAAGAAATCTACTAATGCATAAAATTTATGTTAGATTCTTATTAGATTTGTGATTGCTAAGATGATATATTTACTACAAGATTAGCTTATGACCTTAGGAAACCATCTAATATTGTAGCAAACTTCCTTCAAATTCTCTTAATATGTTGATATTCAAAAGTCAATGTTCCCATTGATATACAAAGTCAATATTCCTATAGATCTTGTATCATGGTAGAAGTCTATTCACCCCTAGTAATTTTAGTGGACTCTTATCACTTTTATGACACGAGAAAATGATATGTTTTCTACAAGATTAGCTTACAACGCTAAGAAGCTATCTAAATATTTTGACAATTCTGAAGAAGTTTGCCACAAGATTAGATATCTCAAGAAGACCATAAGCTAAAGTCAACAAATCCTTTTTCCTATCACAAATATTAATCATAAGTAAAGTTCTATCATCGTAGACCACTATATGAAATATCAATCATAAGTAAAGTTCTATCATGGTCCACTATATGTGCATGGTGATGTAATACCCTTAAGGGATTTTCCCAATTATGAATCAACCTAATTTTGAATAGATGAGAATATTAATTTTCTTTTCTCCCAATCCAAAAAATTGAAGAAAAATTTGTTACAATTCCTATTAGAATTCCTATTAGATTTATGATCAGAGAATATATTTTCTACCAAATTAACTTACAACCTTCGTAGTACCATCGCCATGGTAAAGTCATGGTCATTTTTATATAGTGTGAATGATTAATTGTTTTCGTAAGGCTACGCTGCAATCAAGTAAGTAATAATTGTCCACGTAAAAAATAGCAAAGAATTTGTGTATCGCCCTTCGTACTGTAATATCTAATTAATCTGTATGTACTGCGATTTTCCATAATTTAATTTATTCTTCTGATATCATATTAAACTTTCAGTGAAAATGCAACTAAATGAATCTCTTATTGATGCAGTTTTGACGTACAGGTGTGCAACTCATATCTTTCCACTGTAGCAGTTGTGACTATTTTCAGATAACGACCCTTGAAGCTGCCCATCAACAGGCCTAGCCTTGCAGCCCTTGAAGCTGCCCATCAACAAGCCTGGCCTTGAAATATACAATTGAGGGGCTTTTTGATAACAAATCCTTCAAATCCATTAGGAACCACTATGAACAGTACCATTCTAAGAAAGTCGTTTTCTTTTGCATCTTGGAAGAGAATTCATCTTGTATGTGACGAGATCTACTCGGGATCAGTCTTTTCATCTCCAAAATTCACAAGCAATGTAGAGCTTTTGGCAACCAAAATAAATACTCAAACAAATCGTGTTCATATTGTTTACAGTCTTTCGGAAGACCTAGGACTACCCAGCTTCTGAGTTGGGGTCATTTGTATTGTTAAAACAACACAGTGCTTAGCGCTGATTTTAAAAGGTCCAATTTTTCGAGTGTTTCGTCACATACAAAACATCTCATTGCTTCAATGCTGTCTGAAATGAAATTTGTAGGAAATGGCATGACAAGCATATCAAGGATAAATACTCCTCTCCAACATGATTAGTCCTCTGATATCATTTTAGGTTTAAGAATTTTGCAAAGAGATTCAAGTATGGCATAGGCAATATGGGTGATGGAAAAGGAAAATGAAACGAAAGAAACGAGAAGAAGATTAAACTATGTGAGTAGAGATGACAGAACGAAACAGAAGAAACATAAATTCTCAAATTTTGGACCATGAACTTTTTAAAGTTTTTTTTCAAATATTTTGGGAAAAGTTTAGAATTTTTAAGTTTTTATTATTATTTTGAGTAATTATATTTGGAATTTAATTGAATTTGCAATTTTGTTTGGTGAAAGGACACTTTTCCATTATTTAAATTGTATTTTTCAATGGAATATTTACCCTTTTCTCCATTACTTTAATTACATTTTTGAATGGATAAATAGATTTAGTTCCTTAAAAAAATCTCAATAATTGAAATCTACAATTCTAACTATTCTTCTAAATTTTGGACAAAACTAATTTCAAAAATATATATATTTTTTAAATAGAATATTTAAAATACAATAATTCTTTATCTATATTAAATTTAAATTATTTACTCAAAATTTTATTGATTTTTTAATTTATGTATATTTTTTAATTTATATTTTCATATCTACTAAATCTTTTGTAATATATATATATATATATATAATGTAATTATATGATACCATTTTGATGCATGAGCATCTTTGGGCTCTGGGAATCCACATCATTCAAAAATATTTATATTCTACAAATTAGGAAATAAGTCGAATAAGGACTCTCTTATTGGTCCATGTTATTTAGTTCTTTTGTATGTTGAAATTCATGCTTAAACACATGTTGAAACTCCTGTAGAATATGGATTTCATTGAGAAATTAAATTTCCTCCTACAAAAACATTGTTATAGCGCTTGTTGACTTTCCACGTTGGCATTAACATGTGTAGAGTCCCTACCACAGTCAGATCAAGGATCTAGCACACAAAAGGGAGATCGTTAATGCCAAGAATGAGGCGAACCACCCAAACGATTTTGGTAACTGTTCACCTTAGTAATGGAAGGAGAATCAATCTAGATTTGGCGTTGAGAGTTTAAAGAGAAGGAAAGATCGATTCAGTGGGGGTCGGTGAACCATACAGGGAGAAAATCGTGGAAGGTGGATGGGAGAGAAAGATTCCAGGTTGGAGCGAGCATGAATGAAGGGAGAAACAAAGTTTCAACCCATACACACAAACCATTACCCTCTAGATGATTTAGTAGTGGTTTTCAGCCACACAAGCAACCATCCATGGTTGTCTTTTAGCCCAAGCATGAGGTAATGTAGAAAAAAAAATATGTTATGGGTGAAATCATGAAGATGGGTTACACTTTTGCTTGTTTTATGAGAAAAAAAACTATATTTTCACAAGTTATTCAAATTCCAACATACAAAAGTATTTTTTTTATTTAGAATTTCACTATACAGTAAAAACAAAACTTGTGAAGAATTGTGTTAGTTTTCCAATGACTATTTTTCAATTTTTTTTATCATGATTTGATATGTCAATTTGACAATTGTTTAACAGTATGTTCCTTAAACATGAAATGAATGATAATGAGTTACTTATTTCTACAACAATGTATCTATTATTAAACTTATATTTTTAAGAAACGAAATATACTGCAACAATCTACAGTGACTCTATTTTATTATGACTATAATTTTGAATCTAATGGATGAATATTATAATTTCTAGAAATTTTTTAAGTTGACCAAGCTGAAAACGTTGCATATTTTAAATACATGTTTTTCTACACATTGTATCTATCTTAATTTTTACTTAAAACTAAAATCTAAATATACCCTTTTGAAAAGAACAGTTTAAGGATTATGAATATATTTCTTTCCAAATTTTTCACTGTATATTTTTAGAGATACCATCGAATCATAATGTCTGTTGAAAATATTATGTAGTGATTTTTTTTTTTAAATTAGATAAAATTAGATAAAAATAAAGAAAAATGAAACAAATTATACGAATTGAAAGTAGATTCAATTTTGGAAATGTTGGTGTCATTTTTGAAACCAAATTCTCAGTATTTGTAGGAGTCTGCAACCTCCGAAGTTCAGTTAAGCTTGGGGCAATTCTCTGGTTTTAGTTTTCAGTCCCAATTTCCTTTTTGCAGCCGAAAAAATATTTTGGCCGAACAAATAATATTTTGGCCGAAAGACTAAAATCTAACGGAAACCGTTAAAACTTAACGGTTTCCAAGTTTTTCGGCCAAAAAACCATTCTTTCGGCCGAAAGACAGTCGAAGAATTCCGTCCATCGGAAAAAATGAAACGACACGTCGTATCATTTTCTTTCGCGCCAAATTGTATAAATAAGCTTTCGGCCGAACACATTTAACACAATTCATCGGATGGATAGACAGATATAAGCTCAAGGATAGGGATTTCAAAGCATTTCTATTACTAATTGCAGCTGTATTCTTTTCTTTCTTTATTTCTTCCCTCTGTTCCATAGGCTTAATCGAAGGATCGATATCGATACATGGTGGTTTTTTAGAGCACTTAAAAAAAGTTTCGAATCATCTTTTTGGTTTTTGTTGAATAGGGTAAATGATGTTTGTTCAATTTTTTATTGGAATAACAATTTATATGTTGAAAGATAAATGTTAGCATTTTTTCAAGGTGAAGTCTTTGTTGAACATATCTTTTACAGATAACTATAAAAGTCATGGGAAACAAAAGTTTGCGCAAGAAAAATTATGAATGCACTCAAGATGATACTCGTCAAATTGAACAAATGAAAGAGCTTTATCGGAGAAAGAAACAAGAATGTGCAAATATTGAAGAAAGAAACTATGATAATGTCAATAGAGATTTTCGACAAGAAGAAGTTCAACCAGGCATGCATGCATATATGATGATCGAGCACATGACACACATTGGGACTGTATTCAGAAAGTACAAAATTCAAAGTATAGAATTCAAATTAAAATATTGTAAATAATATAATCGATTGTAATTACAATTTGATATTTTTGAAAAAACATAAATAGATTTGTCTCATAATGTCGAAGAAGACGTTTAAACCGAAATTGAATCAGAAGACGAATCACCTATAGGTATGTGTACAAAAATTTAGATTAATACAAGATGAACACTCAAGTATATATAACTTAGTGAATTTGTGTTCGGGTTATGTTTTTTAATATAAACTTTAAATTGAAATATGCAGGAGAATCTATCAACATTGATGATGAAATATTAGAAAATGTTGATACTGACAAATTTGGGAAGAAAAAAGCTAAGCATTATATAAGATATCGAACTAAGAATATGTATAATACATAATTCAAAGATGAATCAGTAATAGTACAGGCTCAACTTTTACTTTCTCTATTGAAGTCAAGAAAGTTAAAAGAAGCTACATCATTATTGGGTATTCAAAAGTTGACAAAGGATACAAAAGTGCAACTGAATGTCTTTAAAAATATAACTAGTGGATTAAACGCTTTTGGAAAATCTTGAAAAGAAGATGTCTGTGTTGCATGTAAAACGTTACAAACATCAATTGTTTCAAGGAGAAATATAAAATATCGTTTGACACGACACATGGAAAAAACTTTGGGAACGTCAAGAAAAACATTGCACAAGCATAGAAAATTCCGTTTCCAAATAGATGTAAGTGATGAATTGGCTTTTTGGACAATGATTTCTAGACAACCCTACAAAGATAGACTTGCAGAAAATGTTAAAGAATTGGCCCGTAATTGTTGGTTGGAAGAATCTCATGTTTCACCACATACAATGGATGTGTTGCGTCGAAGAATAGCACGAAATCAATATGAAG
>SNQJ01S0017289.1:114817-156779 GCA_010110895.2 Picea sitchensis
GGAAGAGTGTACATACTTCTGGGGTGTAAATACTTCATGGGGTATAAACACGGCTGAAAGTAAAAGACCTCTGAATCATGAAGATAATCAGTCTCCACAACCAACACGTATACGCATGATGTATAGTTTTTAGGGCGCGTATATGTGGAAAAATACAAATTTTAGCTCTGGGAACTGCAAAAGGGGACTTCAAGTTTGCATAGGGAAATGGAAAATGCCTTCTAAGAAAGTTGCATGGGGTGAGGAAAATCTTGCTATAAAATATGCCCCCTAATGTGTGAGGTCAAAGGACTATCTGTGATGGCTGAAATACATTATGATTCCCAAAAGTGGAGTAATGGAGACCCAACTAGACGAACTAGTTGCTCATAAGAATATTACAATCCATAATGACTTTGTGCACATGGTTTCCAATTTGAATTACACAGCAGGTCCGTGTGGAAATATACCAAACAATTGTTCATGGCCATGAATAGGAAATACAAAAGTATATACATGTCAAAGGCTGTCATAGTCATGAATAAGGCCCAGTGAAAACTAGTCTCAAAATCAATCTGAAGATATATGTATACAGGGGAGTACAATCTGATCTCCCATGATCATTGAATTCATATAGGTATTGGTCCAATGAATGATAGAAACAACTCAGGAAAGCTGCGACTATGAACTGATGTCTTCAAGTCTTCTACACGATCCGTCAAAGGTGCAAGTCTACATCATGTGAATAAAGGATTTGAGGTTGAACATAATGAGAAATCATTTGATTACCAGTCATTAAGGTATATCGTTAATAAACACGAGACAACCTATGGATAATGAAAGTAGGTATCAAGGCACTGAGTACATTCTTATAAGTGTGAATAAAGGTATTGAGGTTGAACACTTGAAGAATCCATCAATCAGGAGACATTGATGTATTCCCAACTATTGATGGAGAGATAACCTACCACTCATGACTGCAAGCCTGTAGGTACTCATAGGACTCTCGGTCTTGTTTCCATAATAGATGGGTTGAATTCGATGGAAGGAGACTCGTTTAAAGGAGAGAATTAAGGAATCTATCATCATTCAACACGAGGTACAAAGCAAGAGCTTGATGATTTGGAGGAACTCAAACGAAGAGCATGTTCACAAACCAACGACCATGTGCATCTTTCACATGCACTAGATGCAAGTAGTGCATGAAAAATACCCATTGAATATAAAACAATAAGGAAAGCTTCCGGCAAAGGAGAGGAAACCACCAATAAGTTTAATGGCATCCAAGACACTACACAGATCCCAATGTGTGAATAGATTTCTTACCTTTGAACACAAAGGAAACCCCCAGTTAGCGACCAATGAGGAGATGTCGACTGTTGGGTTCAAGGTTACCTACCCATAAGGGAAGTAGGACCGGGGTGCACGGTAGGACTAAAACTTCATGTAATTATGAGACACCCTGAGGATATGGTCGACATGCAAAGTCAAGAGTTCTAAGAAATGGCTGACACAGGCTGATAGACATCCTTTGAACAAGAGCATGAGACATATGGATGACTCTAGCAACATAAAATTAATGATGAAACTTTGTGATGTAGGAGGCACCAATCAAACTCTCCATAGGGACTAGAAGAGTAACCAATCGGGGGAGTAAACATTATGTAACGAGCTTAGCTTCCTAAGGTCATGCTAAACCCAAAATTTTGATGACAAGTGGACTCAAAAATTTATGCTATGTTCAAAGGTGACACGACTGTTGCCAACATGAGCTAATACTCTTTTCCCGCCCTTATTTTTTTGTTGTTTTATAGACAAATGAATGTTATGATATAGAGGAGGAAACGAGTGTCGCGAGTAAGTAACTGGTTCCATTAGTGGAACATAACTATGTTCAATGCAAGGAGTTTCATGCAAGATATGGACACTCGGGGGAATGTTTCCTCTTAGGGTATAAGGTGTCAAGATGCAAAGGATATAAACAATGCTCTACTTGGCTGATGATGCAAACAATTGAGATAATAGGCTTATAATTCAAAAACAAGAACCAACAATAGGCTTAATACTGCAAGCGAGAGGATGAGATGAAATTACAACTTAACTCCAAAGAATGTATTTTTTCGTAAATTTAGTCCCCTGGGCCTAAAAAAGTATAAAACGATACCCAGGAGAACTCTTCTAGCCACTAGTGACTAGAGTGCTCATTTTACGAAACTAATCTACTTGGTCTAAAAAAGGGTTAAACTTACACCAAATAGATGTCCTTTCAAATCCAATTTACGAGTGTGAAAGGGACAAGTTCACTCGGAAATATTTTTGCCTTTTGAGGGAGTTAGAAAGGAGCTTAAACAAGACTCAGGGATGTTTTTCTAATCAGCATATCATGGGGGGAGGCTAGGGCTCCAATTCAGGACTTCTGTGGAAAGTAACCAAGTCACAGACAATTGACACAATCTTGGAAAAACCCAAAGCTTTCCAAGTCGAGAAGGATAAAATACCTGCATAGGTTACCTTATCTACAATATATTGAAGAATGTCCCTTATCTGGAAGGGTGTAGAGGAAGGAATTTGGGGCTCTACAATATCATTCCAATAAAAGGAAACCACCCTAGGACTTGGAGGGAGCCTACTCAAAGAGAGTGGAATGCTCACTTTCTCATAAGGTATAGAACTAGATATGCAAGGGAAATGGTTGAAAGACGCATCACCCTCCAAAATAAGAGTGGGATTGACCAAAGATTTCATTGGCAATGTCACTTCCTTAGACTTGTCACTCTCCAAGAGAAGAGTGGGATCGACCAACGATTTCATCGGCATGACCACTTCTTCAACTATTGTTTGAATAGGATGTGATCCAACAATATCAAGAGATGCATCACCCCTAAAAACATGAGTGGTGTCAGCCGAAGATTGCATCGATGCGACCGCTAGTTGAACAAGATGTGAGACAACATTGTCCAGATACGCATCACTTCCTAAAACGGGAGTGGTGTGGGCCAAATATTTCATCGGCACAATCATTGTATCAACCAAAGAAGGTTGGGAAACCAAAGACGACTCAAAACCCAAAGGACCCCCAGGCAAGGACCACGCTTCTTGTACCACAACAATAGCAGGGCACAAATGAGTAAGGTGATCTCCTTTACAAAGCCTACAAAGGAACTTGGGCTTACATATTACACGTCTAGGCTTCTTAATGTATGAATTCCCCCAGCATGACTTTCAGCTGCTGGTGACATGCTCCTAGCATGACTTGCAAAGGGTAGTAGAAAATATCCAACATGACTTGCAAAGGTTGGTGATGAACCCCCAACATGAATAGAAGAGGTTGGTGATGAATCCCCAACATGACTAGCAGAGGTCAGTGATGTATGTGCAGTGTGACTAGAAGTGAATAGAGTTGTTCCCCCAACATGACTTGTAGCAGATGGATGTTGGTATTCAACATGACTTGCAGAGGTTGTTGACCTGTCTCCAACATGACTAGTAGAGGTCGGTGATATAATTCCAGTATGACTCACAGTGAGTGGACTTATGTTTCTAGCATGGATGGCAATGGTGGTTGGTTGTGGAATTTGAGACCAAGGTTCCAGGAAATACTGTTTTTGAGAAATTGCAGGCTAGGAAGGGTTCTGGTATATGCCATGGCTTTGTCTGACAGGAAAGTATCCTCCTCCAAACTGATTCATAAAGGGTTGTAAGGGCATCATCACCGAGGAAACCGCTTGTGAAGAGAAAGAGACATGACAAGGGTTACTCAAGTGAGGATATATGTTTCCCCCAGATGAAGGAACTTCGTGAAGGGGGTTTCCCATACTATAAAAATGACTCCCTTTGGATGAAACACCAGAGGATAGATGTAGGTATTCCATGGGAAAAGCGCTCGCAAGAACTGTCATAGCAGAAGAAGGATAAATGGACGGGATGTAATAAGTAGAATGACCTCCCATTTGAGAAATTTCTCCTGGAAAAGTGAATATTGGATTGGCTCCATAGGAAGGAAGATTCCAACCTCCTATTGTAAGAGTTGGTTGAGAGATATGACTCCCACCAAATGAAAAGGGAGAATAAGGAGGCATCATGCCCCCAGACCCAAAACTAGGATTCACATAAAACGATGAGACAAAGGATGGAAAGTGCAAAGACATGTCTGGAATACCATGACAAAAATGATTAGAAGCCCAAGGTATTGGCTGAGTATAATGATTCGTTACACCACTCAAAAATATGAAAGGGTTCTTCCCCATTGAATGAGAAAAGACCATGGGCTGCGTAGCGTTAACTGAGGGAGTCAAGGGGACTCCGTTATCCATAATAATGAAAACTCATGACACAATACAAAATCCTAAGGCCAACTAACAATCAAGGAGCACACCAAAAATAAATAAAAGGGCCAATATGCACACAAACAAGAAAAAGTGGTTGAAAGGGGCCTCCCTCTCTAAAGTAGGTATTCCTCGCCCAAGAGGGGCCCGAGACTCCCTTCAAAAGATCGGAGGTATCATAATAATTTATAAAGGCCCTCGTGGGATTAACAACCAGTTAGTCAGATCCCCCCGGAGAGGTAATCCTCCATAAAGTATGTGTGTTGTTCGGCCCTTATTTGTCCTAGGGTACCTGCAGAATAACCCATGCAAGTAACCTATGTGGCTACCTATGTCAAGCAACTAATCCACCATGATATAACCAATGCACAGGCGAATAGTTGTAAGTCATGTCCATTGTATGGGTAGGGTAGCAAAGCTTGAAATCTCGAAAGCACCACCTCTCACAGAGGTAAAGGTACTAGTAATACCCCCATATACAAATAGATCCCCAAAAATATCTCTGACGCTAAGAAGGTATTGGAGGGATATCTCCTCAACCAACTTCGAACGACCTCGTGCTTAACTCCGGTGTGAGAAAAGCCTCCTGACGTCACCAATTGTACAATGGATTTCACCACTCCCTTATTCAAACACATATGTTGAGTTCAATGGCCTTGGAGAAGTTTACTCACAAAATCCTATTCCAAGGCTCTAAATCTTAAGCTAGTTTGTGAACCCTGAAAAATAAATTGTTTCTAATCAATTTTAAATTTATGAGCATTACTTTTAGTGGCTTTGTTTACTCAAAAGGTGCAGTCGTGAAATTGATGATGTTATGAATCAACAAGTAAAATAAATGAATATGAATATAATGCAAAGTCCTAATTTAAATTCCCAATAAATGATAAGCTTTTCAAAATTCAATTTTCAATTCAATTATGCAATTTCAAATAAAATGCAATATTTCTATACATGTACTAAGATCAACGATAAGAACCCAAAATATCAAATGCCAACAATGAAAAATGTATCTTTTTTTTGTATTTTCAATATAAAAGAATGAAAATGCAAGGATTGAACAACAACTTGATATAAAGACCCTATTGTATGTAAAAAAATACAAACCAAGTAGAATATCAAGAAGCAAACACCTAGCCCATGATGAAAGGACAACCAATGAAAAGGATGATGAGAAAGAGAAAACGCTTGAAAATTCAACCAAAGAAAGGTTTCCTATCATTCTGCAGGAACTTAATAGTCATTCCAGAGACCTAAGAAGACTCAACAACCATAAAAAATTACTCAACAAACATCAAACTCAACAACCAAGGAAAAAAGGATGATGTATGTGAATGTTCAAGAGAAAATTGTGTATGTATGCTCTCTATAGAATGAAAACTCACGTATGTACGCATATGTCAAGGTAAAAGTTGTGTATATGTATTAAAACACTGCCACGTTAAGGATAAGACCAAGAAACTCAGACTCAAAATAAAAAAAAGGTTGTCAAGAAATCAAACGACAAGAAACTCAAGGTAAATGAGAGAAATCAAAGGAGAAAAACAATCCGAACCTTGAAAAGAATATTCAATTCCCCAGTATGGTCGCCATTTTTGTTACGAGGAAAATCATTCTATGGCATGGGGTAAACCACAACAGATGAAAATGACTGCAGAAATCAACTCTAATCTCAAGTATGCTATATAAACAAATATGCCAACAATACAAGATAAATATCCTACCTCGTCCAGACGTTCAATGAAGTCCATCGTTGAGCACTTGACTCAAAGCTATATACCTGCAACTCGTCCTCAACAACCAAGATACGCAAGCATATGGAGATAATATATAAAATTAGCACATATAATAGAATAATACATCAATATTCATAACAAATGTTCCTGTGGAATAACAATTCAAATATTTGGAAGACACTAATTGGACGAGGAAATAGTACTTCTATTAAAATGTAATCAACAGAAGTGTATGAATGACAAACGTTTGTGTCGGCACGTTCAAAACCGAGAAACTAAGTCCCTTCCAGTTGGGCCTCCACCACTTCAATCCTCCACAAAAGGCAAGCTCATATAAGAGAGACAATGAGGTTGTCCATCAAATAGGAAAGATCTTGGGGGCTGAACAATGTGTTCAGACTTAAAAGGACAAAGGGATGCAGATTCAATATGAAGTGAATAATTTCTCCAATGTAACTTTTCTCTCAAAGTTGAATTCTTCTCCTCTTCTCCAAAAATTGTATATGGCCCATATATATCCTTCAAATGGAACTGAAGGGTCGATTCAGAGAATTTCCATTATATGGAAGGTCAAGGATCATGGATCCCATGACGTGACATGGAAACCCGACACCATTTTTTTAATTTTGAGAAAAAAACCCGATGTACACAAGTTGCAATGGTGAAAACTACCTATACGCATGTTGTATAGATGTTAGGGCGCGTATATGTGGAAAAATATGATTTTTGTCTATGGGAACTGCAAAAGGGGACTTCAAGTCTGCATATGGAAATGGAAAAAGGCCTTCTAAGCAAGTTGCATGGGGTAAGGCAAATCTTTCTATAACAAATTGTATTGATGAAAAGAGGAGTTAATGCATGGTGGTGATTTGTGCATGGATGAAACTAAAGAAATATTATTCAATTAGATATTGAGGACAATTGGATATTGAGGAGGTTGTGGGAAATTTTAACTTTTTGGGGTTTTAGGCATAACATGTCCATGTTTCCCCCATGACTGTAATTATATTAACACTTCATGTTTTATGATAAATGGAACAAGAAATTATGTTTATGATTAATGAAAACACTAGACAACTGACTTGGAAGGAAGCCTTGAGTACTAGCCATGATTCCACGAGAAGGAATAGTGAGGTGGAATGGGAAGTTTTAAAGAAGAAAATAGAAAACTTGTCCAACAATCTAGCCTACACCTGCATGACATGAATACACTACTTGTTAAGCCCTAAATAGTGACACATTACCCCTTAATTGGGGCATATTACATTAGTATTGTTATTTTATTTATGTCAGCTTGGGTCCATTAGTTTTAATTGTACCTCATAGTCTCCTATATATACCAAGGAGACATTTTCATTTGGAATCATCTTGTATTTGTAAATTTATGTGGTTTATAAGGAGGTTTCCCCCTTGAAGAGGCTTATTATCTGAAATTATTTCTTTGTCAAGGCGTTGAGTACTTATTCTAAGTTTTTTTTTCTATTTTTCTATTTGGTTCTTAACATTTGGTATCAGAGCTCAAGGTCTTGGGGTTTCGCTACTGCATATGAGAGATATCTTGGAATTTTAGCTATAATTTTTTTTCTACGTCATTTCAGAAGGAACCCATTGGATGATATTTATTAGATGAATCAAGGTACTTGGGGTTCAAATTTTATCTTATGAAGCCTTATACCTTCGGATATATAGCCTATGTAAGATAGGGTTTTGGAATCATCATGAATTTAGTCATCGCATAATTTTCGCTATAAAAAAATTTATGTGATCTTTCAGCCCCTGAAACTCAGAAGTTATTCAAATAAATTATCAAGGTAGTTTTGATGAAATTTTCAGCTTCTTTGGTTCATCCTACTTTTGTAGCTACACCCTGTGTAAGACAGGGTAGCTGACTAGTCATATTAACTAGTCTCAAATAGGTGTTTCGGGTAAAACAGTGATATATTCTTCAGTGAGTATTCAAATTAAGTGAGACTAGTTTCATTGGATAGTGTATAGTCTATATTATTTTTGGTGCAATTTTAAAAATCAAATATCAGATATTGTGCTCTTGGCATGCTTTACAGGTACACTCTCTTGGAAGGGAAAAAACTCAGCAAGGTGTGGGGAAGTTACCATAACTTCCACTTGGCACATCCAATTTTGATCAGACCTATGGAATTGTAGAGAAGACCTATCAGAGAACTACAAAACGAAATTTCTAGACCTAGAAGGGCCGAAATTTTGGAGATATAGCAGAAGAAAGATCGTCTAGCAGAACCACCCTGAAATAAAGGTTTAAAAGTGATACTTGGCCAACATGCCACCAAAAAAGGGAACTTATACACCAAATAAGACTTTATAAATTCCTACTTGGAATCTTGATGAAGGTTAAGAAATGCACAGGGACATAAATGATTTACAAAATAAGATAATAACAAAAGATCAACTACAAAGGATGATGGATTCAACTGAAGCTAAATTTGAGGCAATTATGGATACTAATATGGATGGTTTAAAAAGCGAGATCATGGAAGGATTGAAAAATTTCCTAATATAGAGGCCATCTGAAAGTGAAAATGTATCCCATTAAACTTATGATGAGGACACAAGGAAGATGAATCAAGACTAGAGAAACTCCAACTTTGGGTTGAAGACCAGCCACTTTCCTAAGATCGATATTGGGAAGTTTGATGGAAAGCATTATGTGGTTTTCTCTTTTTTGGGTTTCCACATAAATTCTAGTGTATTTTGTATCTGATGTGATATTGTTGAATGGTATTTCTTATGGTTATATGCTCATGATATATTGAATGCAATCATAAATGATATATTGTTGATAAAGTTGAAGTTTATATATTTTGATTGAAAGTGTTAAAAAGTGCTCATACTGATTCACCCNCTCAATATTCCAATAATTGATATTAGAGAAGGTTCCTTCAAGAAATAGTCTAATCACTCGAAGAAATATCATGGAATGCACTAAAAATGTAACATCAGTGTTTGATGGACAAAACTATGCCTTCTGGAGAAGAATAATGAAAATATTTATACAAGCACAAGTATTTGATGTATGGAAAGCAGTAGTAGATGAATACACCACACCTTCCACTCCCCCAACAAATATAGATGGAAAGAAACTCAGTGTAAACAATTCGAGGGATACAAATGCTATTCTAAGTGGTCTGGAAAGTTCAGTATATGTGAAGGTTATGCACTATGATTTTGTAAAGGATATTTGGGACAAACTTCAGAATGTCTATGAAGGAGAAGGAAATGCAAAAGTCAAAGGGGAAAAGCTTCAAACTTATAGAGGTCAACTTGAATAGTTGAAAATAAAGGAAGACGGAGATATTACAGCCTACTTTCTACGAGTTGATGAAATAGTGAACACTATTAAAGGCTTGGGAGAAGAAATTAAAGAACCAATCATTGTCCAGAGGATGCTAAGGTCTCTTGCAATGAGATTTGATCCTAAGATTTCATCCCTAGAATAAAGAGAAGATCTTGGTACATTAAGCATAGGTGAGCTACATGGAATATTTACAGGTTATGAAATGAGAACAGAACATGAGAATCTATCCAGGAAGGAAGCAACATTAAAAGCATCCAAGAAGAAAAATAAGAAGAATAAGCACTCAAATTGTAGTTCCAGTGATGATTCATATGAATATGAAGAAATAGCCAACTTCGTAAGAAATTTGTAGAGAGGAACCTGGTATGTACAAAGGTATTATTCCCTTAAAATGTTTTAATTGAGGTAAAATTGGTCATTTTGCTACCGAATTTCATTATGCTAATAAGTTAGATAGTGATGAATAAGAAGATCCCAAGAAAGAAAAGGAACATCAAAAGGGAAACAAGAAAGGAGATAAAAGGAAAGTCTTCAAGAAAAATCTCTACTCAAGAGAACGCAGTTCCTCATCTGATGATGATTATGAAAGCAATAGTGACTTAGAAAGAGTAATATTTATGGCTACATAAACAAAGAAAATAACTCTTGAGAGCGACAAAGAAGAAGGTGAAGTGAATCTTGAGGTAGAATTAATCAGTTCTTTAACTAAGTTGAAGAAAGAAAGGAAGAAAAAAAAATCTTTCAAAGAAGAAATCATCTCCTTGAAAACCCAACCTGAAGAAGGAAAGGGAATGGAAGAAGTAATGAATATCCAGATGATAAAGAAAGAAAAAGAGTGTGAGAATCTTGAAAAGGAAGTTGTGTCATTGAGATTTGAAGTCAACAAGCTCAACAATAACTTGAAAAGTTCTCAATTGTTAGAAAACATTCTCAACATTCAAAGGCCATGCAGTAAAAAATTTGGACTAGGATACAAGAAAGTTCACTTTGAAGAATGTTCAATATCCATGACGAAAGAAACAGAACAAAAGAGTTATGTAGAAGTTCTCAAAGGAAGGAATCATGGTGGTCAAGAGTCAGAGATGAATGAATAAAAAATTCCTTCTACATTTAGGCAGAAAGGAAGCTTCAATCTCTGTGAAGGATACAACAGAAAAGAATATCGTGATCATACAAGGAAGGAATTAAAAAGGACAACACCACAAAGAAGACCATTCACTCCTAGATATCAAAATTTATATCTGGTTCATTGTTTTACATGTACTAACTTTGGAAATAAAGCTATAGATTGCAGAGCATAAGGAAGAAATGTTCAAGCAAGAGATGGTTATGTGGCTCTCTCAAATATTGAATGTTACAAATTCCACAATTATGCTCAATTGGATTGAAATTGTAGAAGCGTGATAGATCCTCCCATGAAGGAAAACAATGATGTCAAATACAAGAAGGTTTGGAGAAGAAATGAAAAATAAGAAGAGAAGGTGAATGAAAACCAGGTCCTAGAGATCATACTCACAAGATTTGCAAAAGTGCAAGATCACGATGAATCTATAGGAAAAGAGGAAGATGTTAGAATCTAGGAAGAGGATGAAGAGAAAGATGTCAGAATTTAGAAAGATGATGAAGAGGAAGATGTCAGAATTCATATGATAGAAGAGGAAAATTTCTCTACATTAGGATGGCTTCCTCCACCTTTTGAGACATTCAACTTGGATACTCCCATCAATATGAATGTTAAAGAGGGGGAGTTTAAGAAGAAAATCTACATATCAAATAACTATATTTCGAGCAATCTGAAGTGTTGGTAGATTTTGGAACGAAGTTTAAGAGTTGTTTGGTGACAGAGGTGCAAAATGTCTTGTGATAGTTTGATTTTTTGGGGAGAAGCTTTCAGAACAAATTCCCATGAGGTATCAGCTGACAGTTACAAAGAATATTAGTGGCACACTTTTCAGGAAGAGGTTCATGATTGTATAGAAGATTCTAAGAAGTGACATACAAACTCTAGAATTTCTATTTGATTAAGTTTGAAGAGCAGGAATATGGTGTAATCAGTTGAAGAAGATTGGTCAACATTGTGTGCAGTTGAGTAGAATATTATTGGATAGTTTATGACATATGGATATATTTCGATTCATGAGATCTTTGACATATCTGGAAAGATATATTAATAGGTGGAATAAATTAGTCACATGAAGTAAAGCAGTGAAAGGCACAATAGAATAGGGGAAGAAAAATCGTCAGTAGAATCTATATCGACAAAGGAAAATTGTTGAAAAGTATGGTCATTGATGTGAACATGACAAACCTTGGATATTTCAAGACAAGTAAATTTGAATTATTTTTATATATGTTAGTGAATTACAAGAGGAAGCACCAATGGACAAGAAGCACCAAAAGAGAGGAAATGAAGCATGTTAAGAACCAAATATCAATATAGCATAGAAAAACCTCAGAAAAAGTACTCAACGCCTTGAAAAAGAGATAATTTCAGATAATAAGCCTCTTCGAGGGGGAAAACTACTTTCACCCCACTTAAATATTCAAGTACAAGATGATTCCTAATGAAAATGTCTCCTTGGTATATATAGGAGACTAGGAGGTATAATTACAACTAATGNGACTATTCATTACATATTCCCCCATAGTAAGATTGATCTTATTTCATTTTCCTGAGCAATTGATAGTTCCTCCATCTACAATCATTACTTGAAACTATGGCGCTGGATATACAAAGAAATTGAGATCTATGGCTAATTTATAGTGAATAAAATTATGAGTACTCCCAGAATCAATTAGGACTATTACCTTTTTCTTTTTGATGTATCCTTCGATCTTGAGGGTTTGAGGAGTGATAATTATAGCCAATGCATTACATGATATCGTGGGAGTCAACTCTTCAGACGAAATTGCTTCTATGTTTTCATCTTGAGATGTTAGGATTGGTCCTTCTAGTAGCCGTAGCCATATTTTTACTTTCAACATTTCTGGCCACCTTAAATGCATTCTCCAATGAATTGGGTTCCCAAAGGCGAACCTCATGTTGAATGTTATCCTTTAAAGTTTCTATGAATACATTAATCAAGTGCTCATCTAGAATATCGGTTACCTTTATATTCAATATTTGGAAGTTCTCAATGTTCTCGGTAATTGAACCCTTTTGCTTGAGATTTATCAATTGGCTAAAGAAGGTATTTCTCCTTGGATCCTCATAGTGTGCTATCATTTCTTCCGTGAAAATTGTCCAAGTGACGAGTGATTTGCAGGAACAAAGCCATCGATACCATACAAATTGATTAGGTTGTAAATATAAAGAAGCAATTCGTACCTTTTGTGTATGTGGCACATTATGTAGATCAAAGAATTGTTCCATCTGAAGTATCCATGTGATTTGGTCCTTGACATCAAACTTCCTCATATCGATCTTAGGAACGTGGTTCGTCTTCAACCCAAAGTTAGAGTTTCTCCATTCTTGATTCACCTTCCTTGTGTCCTCATCATGAATTTCATGGGATGCATTTTCACTTTCAGGTGTCTTCTCTGTTACGAAATTTTTCAATACTTCTATGATCTCCTATTTTAAATCCATCTTTGGCTCCAACTTAGCTTCCATCTCTTGTAGTTCATCTTTTGTTACTATCTTCTTTGTAAATCATCTATGTCCCTACGCATTTATTCACCTTCATCAAGAGTCCAAGTAGGATTGTTTGGAGGCTTATTTGGTGTAGAAGTTCCCTTTTTGGGTGGCATGTTGGCCAAGTATCACTTTTGAACCTTGATTTTTAGGTGGTTCTGCTAGACAATCTTTCTGCTGTTGTATCTCCCTAGTTTCAACCATTCTAGGTATGAAACTTTCTTTTATGTATTTCTTTGATATTTCTTCTCTGCAATGCCACAGGTCTAATCAAAATTGGATGTTCCAAGTGAAATTTATGGTAACTTACCCACAACTTGCCAATTTTTGGCCTTTCCAGGAGATGTCACTTGTATAGCATGCCCCGCACAAAATAATTGATATAAAATTATGAAACTCGTAACACAAATACTAAAGACTTTACATGATCCAATGAAATTGGTCCCACTCAATTTGGATACTCTAGGAAGAACTTATGATTGTTTTACCTAGAACACCTTCTTGAGAATAGTCAATAGGACTAGTCAGATACCCTATATTACACAGGGTGTATCTACAAATTTATGATGACCCAGAAGCTGAAATGTTTACCACAGATACTTTACTAATTTCTATGAATATCCTCTAGATTTTAGGGTTTGAAACGTTACAGAAAATATTTTGTAGTGAAAATTCCACAATGACTCAATTCAGGATGATTCCAGAACCCTATCTTGTACAGGTTGTATCTCCGAAAGTATAAGGCCTCAGGAGATGAAATTTGAACCCAACATACCTTTATTTGTCTGCTAAATATCCTCCATGTCATTTCTTCTGAAACATTGTATAAAAAAAGTTACAGTGAAAATTCCAAGGTGTCTCAGCTGTAGCAACAAAACCCCAAGACCTTGAGCTTTGATACCATATGTTAAGAACCAAATATCAATATAGCATAGAAAAACCTCAGAAAAAGTACTCAACGCCTTGAAAAAAAGATAATTTTAGATAATAAGCCTCTTCAAGGGGGCAACCTCCTTTTACCCCACTTAAATGTTCAAGTACAAGATGATTCCTAATGAAAATGTCTCCTTGGTATATATAAGAGACTAGGAGGTATAATTACAACTAATGGCTTAAAGTCGACATAAATAAAAAAACATTACTAATATAATATGTCCCAATTAAGGTGTAATGAGCCAATATTAGGGCTTAACAAAGCATATACAGGAAACACCACATTGATATACATGGCATCTTGTAGAGAATTCAAGGGGAGATAAACCATCAGAGAAATAGATCATGAAAGAAAGAAAAGAAGCATGAAGATAGGGGGAGACAGATTGATAGGGGGAGTTACCGTTTTTTCCCATGATGTAAAATGGGGATAAAGAGAAAGATCAGAAGAGAAATATCACAAGCATGAAGACAAGGGGAGCAGCCCCAAAAAGAGATACCCTTTTCCATTGATTTCAAAGAGGGAGAGAAACATGAGAAGAGAAAAATCGGAAGATATCGATGAGGAGCAATGGTCACAAGGGGTAGTATGAGTGTATGCATAAATTCCAAAGGGGGAGATTGTTGGTAAGTTGGTTTTCATTGATGTCAACAGAATTGGTTATCATTGATGTCAACATATGTGATGTGTGCATTTGAAGAAGTATACAAGAAGCCCCAAAAGTGTGGTCATGAAGCCCGAAGTTGTTTGAGGAATAAGGACATGAAGTGCAATGTAAATTCAGGTAACAAACTCTTATATGGATATTCCTCATCATGTTGTTTCCAATAGTAGGTGGTATGCAGTTCCTCATGGTTGAGGATTTATGAGGTCGTGAATTTGGAATCCCCGGAGAATGGTTAAGAAGCCCCTAAACGGTTGCAAGTCATTAATTAAAGGGTAAAGTGGTTGTAAAAGTAAATCACAATTTTCCCCTAAATTTAAGGAAATAAGTCACTTTGAAAAGGTATAAATACACCTCAATAAGTCTCTCATAAGGAAATACACATAGACAACTTTATTGAATATATTCTAAGTGAACAAGTGATCTATTGGTGAATCTATTACGGTGAATCTGAGGCAACGAAGGAAGTGCGAAGGACAATTTTTGGGGATTTTAGAGGAGAGTGAGGATTTTCTAAGAAAACTCTAATTTAGCTGACTCCCACAGGTCCAGATACTAGTGTCCTACAAGGAAACCCCACAGGTTGTAAAACCCTTGTCCCACAAGGCCCCGCTAGTTGATTGGTCTTAGTCTCGTGAGGCTAAGGAAAATTTGGGGAGGATGCTAGTACCATGTTGTCGAGGATGAGAAAGAGATACAGGTACATAATCTTGTGTATCAGGTCTAGTACAGGTTTAAAGGTATGTCTATATGCATGTTTTGAGGGTTACATGTTGGTGATGTTATGGTGCATGCTTGAGGCATGAATTTGGTATCTTGTTGAGATATTGACACATGCTTGAGGCACATCTTATGTGCATGGTGTGAGGAATATCTTTGGTACATGTATGATGTATATTCTTTGGTGATATTGATGCACGTTTGAGGCACTTCTTGGTGATCTTGATACATGATATGGTACAGGTTTTGGTACGTGGTTGATGCACGATATGGTACATATTTTGGTACATGGTTGATGTATATGGTACATGGTTTATGAATATAGCACATGCTTATTATGGCGTATTGTTTGATGCACATATTGGTGATGGTTGTGGCATCCATGTGAGTGGATCTGGTTATAGTTGGTTGATGATGGTATATCAGTGACAAAGATAGTGACAGAGATAGTGATATGGACAGTTATAGGTTGGATGATTGGTTTATCATCAGTTACAAGTTGATGTGACAGTGACAGTGACTTGTTGATAGTGATTTTGACAGGTTGATGTATCAATATGGCAGTGGAAGTATCAAAGGTAGTGACAATTTAAGTCTACACTTATATTTTAGGGAGGTAGGACGAGGTAAGGAAAGGGGGTTGTATCCTCATTCCAGTTGGCGTCGAAGAACTGAGAGAGTTGGAACTTCCTTCATATTGTAGCCTGTAAATCAAGGGGACATAGCTTCCTTCCAGTTGGAGCCAGAGAATACAGGGAATTGGAGCTTCCTTCAGGTTGAAGCTTGTAAGTCAAGGGGTCATAACCTCCTTCTAGTTGTAGTTGGAGAATTTAGGGAGTTGTAGCTTCCTTCAATTTGGAGCTTGTAAATAGGGGGTTTAAACCTCCTTCTAGTTGGTAATGGAGAATTTGGAATTTGGTGCTTCCTATGAATGTAATCTTGATATATATAAGAAATCATTTTGTGGTTTTCCTCTATTTGGGTTTCCACATAAAGTCTGGTGTACTATCTATCTGAATTGATATTGTTGAATGGATTATGTGCCTCAAATAATGTACTAAATATGTGCCTCAAATAATGTACTAACCATGTACCAAAATATGTCTCAAGCATGTATCAAACATGTACCAAAATCTCTAATATGTGCATCAGGCATAAGCCATGATCTCCAAAATATCACCAACATATGTCTCTAACCATGTGCTAAATACCCTCCAAGATATGCCTCAAGGCACATACCATAACATCAAGATGAAAACCTCAAGACATATAGAAAACTATTTATTTTATCATGTAAACAAACTAGTGGATAAGATCATAGACCAACTTGCCTTCTTCAAATTCAACATCAACAAGATAGTATCTTGCTTAACCTTTTTCAAATCCATGAAGATGCAGATCCATGATTCATCGAATGTAAGCCTGCAGACATCCATGCTTTTTCACACTGTGTCCCACGTACGTCCTCACCCTGCTCCACTGAAACCCATGGATAACCTCAAAAATCCACACCTTTATCCACTACAACCCACAGATAACGTCATAAATCTAGTTCAATCAATTTCATACTCCTTGTTCTCCTCGACCTCTTGCCTTCTAGGATAGATTTTCTTTGTTGAGATTGTCAATCCTCCTAGAAAAAGTGCACACCCACTTATTCTATCTCCATACCACAAACACACACTTGGATGGATGAAAAAATGAGAGGTTTTTTATGTGTATTTATACTTTTCCAAGTGCCTCCTTTATTTGACTTTAGGGTCGATCGATAACTTATTGTCCTTAGATCTAGGGCTTCTTGACCATGCTTCAGAGATTCATATTTAAGAGGGTATAAATTCTCAACCATAAGGAACCACGTGACATACCACCTATCGTTGGAAACAACATGAAGAGGACTATCCATCTATGAGGGTTTTGCATGTTTTTGAAATTACATTCATCCTATTTTTCTTCAAAAAAATTTGGGCTTCATGACCACACCTTTGGGGCTTCTTGTAGACTTCTTCAAATCATCTTCCCATGAGGGCCATGCTTAAAGATACACCATAAGGGGATCAATTTGGAGACTTCTTCTAATAAACCCATCAGTTATTCCTTCAAATAAACTCATCACTTATAGGGGATTTTGGACTTGCTTTGGGGATTATTTTAGGGTTGACATGCTTCTTCTAGGGTTGACATAAATGACAACAAACTTTCCAAAAATATCCCTCTTTGGCATTGATGGCAACACTCATACTCTTCCTGTGATCATTGCTTCCCCTATCCTTATTCTTCTCTCCTGAGATTTCTCTACCCCTTTCAAATCAATGGAAAAGGTTAACTCCCCCTAAAAGTATACCTTATTTGAAAAATCTTTCTTTGTATTCATGCACTCCCCCTGTGTTCATGCTTATGATCTTTCTCTTCTACTGTTGTTCTTTATCTTCCCTTTCTACATTAAGGGTAACTCCCTCTGACTATTCATCTTCCCCTGTCTTCTTTTGCAAGATGTCGTGTAGATCAATGTGGGGCTTCTTGTATATTCTTTCCTCTCTTCGAGTGCTTTTTGTTCATTGGTGCTTCATATTATTGTATTCCATTGATGTATATAAAAAGCATTCATGTCATGGTTCCTTCATCACTTGAATTTAAGTATTCATGGATTGTCATTTTCATTGTGTTGACATCAATAACATAATCATTCAACACTCTCTCCTTGATAGTATAACTTCTTTTGATGATTTCTCTCCCCTTGTCTTCATGTTCCTTTCACGACTTTCCCTCCTATGACTAGATGGTTCCACTTATAAATATGCTTCTTCTCTGAGTCATATTCTTTTTTGAACTGAGCTCATGTTTTCATCCACTGTCATGTATCTTCTTTGGTTCATGTCAAGTATTGTCTTTTAGACCTGCCAGATATCTCATGAAATCATATATGTCCAAGTGTCTCAAAACTATCCATGACTTTACTATTTAACTATGCACAATGCTAACCCATTTGTTACTTCATTGTTTTGAGAGATTCTTCGAGTCCGTTGCAACTAGTCACCGCATATTCTTTCTTCTAAAGCTAAGTCAAATATATCCATTACTCTGTCTTCAAATCACATTCTGCAAGTCTGCATGGGGATTTGTTTCAAAAACTGATCTTTAATCAACCAAAATGACACAAACCATTATGTACCTCTTCCATTAAACCCCCTAGTTTATAGGCTCCAACCCAAAGGAAGCTATGAATCCCCGAATTATCCAGCACCAACCGGAAGGAGTCTACAATCCCCTTTCCTTGCCCCTTCCTAACTCCCTGAAATATAAATGTAGACTCAATCTATCACTACCATTATCAATGTCACTGTCATTGTTACCAATAATAAACCTGTCACTATCACTGATAATCAACCTATCAATGTCACTAATAATCATCATGTCACTGTCACTAATAATCAATATTCATCATGTCACTGTCACTAATAATCAATCTATCACTGACAATCAACCTGTCACTAGTAATCAACCTGTCATTGATAATCAATATTTCACTGACAACCAACCTGTCATTGATAATCAATATTTCACTAACAATCAACCTGTCACTGATAATCAACCTGCAACTGATAATGATACATTATCATCATCAAAACTAGATCCATTCACATAAACCATATGCCAATATCACCATGACCATCTCTCAAAACATATGACTAACATCATCAAGATATGCATCTAAACCATGTACCAAAATATACCTCAAGCATGTGCCATAACCTCCATAAACTATGTACCAAGTATATGTTTCAAACATATGTCATATCATTCATGTTATGCTTCAACCATGTACCAAAATATGTGCCTCAAACATATTCCATCTCATTCATAATATGTCTCAACCATGTACAAAAAGATATGCCTCAAATAATGTACTAAGCATGTACCAAAATATGTATCAAGCATGTACCAAGCATGTACCAAAATCTCTAAGATGTGCATCAAGCATAAGCCATGATCTCCAAAATATCACAAACATATGTTTCTAGCCATGTGCCAAAGATATGCCTCAAGGAACACACCATAACATCATTATGTAAATATGAAGACATATAGAAAACCATACCTTTTATCATGTGAACAACATGGTGCATAAGATCACAAACCAATTGGCCTTCTTCAACTTCATCATCAACAAGATAGTATCTTCATTAACCATTTTCAACTTCATCAAGACACAGATATTTGATTCATCTACTATAAACCCTCAAACATCCATGTTTTTCCTCATTGTGACCCACATACATATGTTCCTTACTCCATTGCAACCCATAGATAACCTTAGAAATCCGTGCACTTATCCATTGCAACCCTCAGATAACCTCAGAAATATAGTTCAAACACTTTTGTACTCCTTTCTCTCCTCGACCTCCTTTCTTCTAGGACAAATTTGGTGTGTTGAGATTGCAAATCCTCCTAGAACAAGTGTAGAGCCACATATTCTCTCTCCATACCATAAAAACACACTTGGATGAATGAACAAATGAGATGTGTTTGATGTGTATTTATACTTTTCAAAGTTCCTCCTTTATTTTACTTTAGGGCCAACCTGTAACTTCTTTTCCTTAGATCCAGGGCTTCTTGACCATACTTCGGGGCTTCATCTTTAAGAGGGAATAATTTCTCAACCGTGAGGAACCACATGATGTTCCACATACCATTGGAAATGACATGACAAGGACTATCCATTTATGATTGTTTTGCATGTATTTTCAATGTCCTTCATCCTCGTTTTCTTCAAAAAACTTCAAGCTTCATGACCAAACCTCAGGGGCTTCTTGTAGACTTATTCAAAGTGTCTTCCTATGAGGGCCATGCTTAAAGCTACACCATAAGGGTACCACTTTGGAGACTTCATCAAATAAACCCATCACTTATTCCTTCAAATAAACCCATCACTTCTAGGGGCTTCTAGACTTGATTTGGGGCTTCTTCTCAGGTTGACATCAATTAAAACCAACTTTCCAACACTTGCTTCTTGTTATTGGGATTGCTACAACAAAGTATACATCCTCTAATATACCTTGCTACATCTTCTTGCATTTTGGGCCAGTACACATGCCTTTGTAAGTTGGAAAATGTCTTCCCAACACCACAATGTACTACAACCTTAGAGGTGTGAGCTTCTTTGATGATTTGCATTCGTTCACCTTTAGGGACACAGAGCTTGTCGAGCTTGTCAAGTAACCCATTTTGAAAATGATAGTCACCCTTACTGTCACCTTATTCTATATGAATGGCCTTGTAGATGTTGAAACACCTCCTTGAAGTCTTCATCTTCTGTGTATCCCTCTCTGTATGCATCATGGGTAAAAGGATCCATGTGCATGATAGTTCCCAAAGTTGTGATATTGGATGTAGGTGGCCTTGAAAGCATGTCTTTGAACTTTTTTGTGTTTCCCTTATTATACATGATGAATAGATTAAATTGCTATAAAAACGCCATCCATTTGTAATGTTTGGTTTTCTATAGCTTACTCTGGGATTGCAAATAATGTAGTGGCTAGTGATTTGTGTGGATGATGGTATCCTTTCCCATCAGATAATGTTTCTACTTCTTGAAAGCTTAAACCATGACATAGAGTTCCTTGCCATAGGTAGGGTAGTTCAGAAAAAAAAACCCATGAAATATTTCAGAATGATAGCATACAAACCTTCCTCCTTACATAAAAAATTCTCCCACGGCATACCCACTTGCATATGTCTCCACTTAGAAAGGATTTTGAAAGTTTGGTAATGCGAGAAATAGTTCTTGGATGATCTTTCTTTTTAGCTCATTGAATTTCTTCCACTAAATCTCCCCCCATTGGAAACTCTTACCACTCATTGTTATGGTGTGGAGTGGTGCAACTACCGCTGAAAATGAAGCTATGAACTTCTACAAGTACTTTGTTTCCCCCAAAAAATCCTAACTTTAGTGACATGTGTAGGAACTAACCATTTCATGATGGCCTCCATCTTTGTGGGATCTATCTTGAGCTCCCCTCCACCGATCACATGCTCCATATACACAAGATAATGCTAAGCAAACTCAGATTTCTTGAGGTTAGCCAGTAGTTGGTGCTTCTTTAGAGTCTCTAACACCTACATGAGATCTGAGAAGTGCTCCTCCTGGGTAATGCTAGAAACAATTATATCATCTAAATATACTATAACAAATGAATCTAGATATGGGTGTAATACATCATTCATTAGTTTTATAAATGTAGTTGGTGCATTACATAAACCAAATGGCATGATCAACCATTCATACAAACCTTGCTTTGTTTTGAAGGCATTCTTCCAAGTGTCTTCTTCATGGATGCGCACTTGGTCATATCCTGATTAGAGATCCAACTTGTTGAAATATTTTTCATGCTGCAACTAATCTAGCAGATCATTGATCATGGGTTGAGGGTACCAATTTGAGTGTAATATTTTTCAATGCTCTATAGTCAATACACATTCTCCAAGTCCCATCCTTCTTTGGTACAATTATGATAGGTGGCCCACAAGGTGAGGTTCTTGGTCAAATCACACCCTTCTCCAACAACTAATGCAACTACTTCTTCACTTCATTTTCTTCTAGAACGTATTGTCTATACATCCCAATATTCGACAATGGGTAGTCTAGCAATAATTGTATTTCATCCTCCACTTCCCTCTTGGGTGGTATCCCTTTAGGCTCCTAGAACACTCCTTTGTATTCCTATAGAAACTCCAAATGATGTTTCTTCTCTTTAGTACACCCCTCCAAGGATTCCTTTACTCTTATCGACTCATCCTCAATATGATTTTCTCTTAACAAAAGTAAAACATATTTCTTACTAGAACTAATCAATTTCTTGGCTTGATTGGCACTTACTAGTGAGATCTTTGACTTTCCTTTATGCACATTGATGATGTAGGACTTCTAATTATTTATTATTCGGTACTAATTGTCTCTCTGTATGAATATTTCATTCCTCATATACATGTAGGGTATTCCAAACACTACTCCACATATGTCAAGGGGAATTACATCCAATTCCACTTTATCAATAAAATCAACACTTACAATAAATTCAATATTACACTATTGTGTTACCTTGATATTTCCATCCTTGTTTACCCATCCCAATGGATATGGGATAGGATGATCACAAACCTCCAATACAAGCTTCCTAACTAGATCCAATGCTATGAGACTATCCTATGAACCATAGTCGAACAAAGCATCTATCTTGGTCTTCTTGACCTAAATATTGGTGTGGAAGAGCTTGGTCATTTCCTTCTCTTCTTGGTGATGATAACTACTTATATTCAACTCCTTCTGCATTGTTGTGTAGAAAATAATCGCATCCACATTAGAGCTTCTTTCAACTTGATTGCTCGAATTTTTCGCTAGAAGATTCTTTTTCTTTGCTTCTTTATTGTAGTTCTTCGGGTTCAACTTTGGATGTAGTTTCTAACACTTTTCTTGAGTGTGGCCATCAATATTGCAATGGTTTAAATTGTTGTTGGGATCCTCTCACTGATGTGCAGTGGCTATCATCTTCTTATTTTTTCCCTCTTTCTACTTCTTCTTACCCTCCTTGGAAGCTTCCTGGTTCTCTTTCAACTTGAAACCATTTGGATACCCTTTCTTGTGGACTATGTTTTCTAGATATTATTCATGTACACTTTCCTCATCCACTCTCCTTGGATTGAAAAGCATCACCTTATTTCATAGGTGTATATGTAGACCCCCTAGATACTTGAGGAGTACGTCTAGGCTTTTGGGAGAGATACCCAACAAGATGGACATCATTTTGAACTCAATGGTGTACTCCTATACACTCTTCCCTTGATTATGCCCGAAGTAGTGCCATCAGATCCATTTGTCCTCTACATACCCAACATGATAGAACTGGACTAAATGAGGGTTTTGAAATCATCCCACTTAGTTACTAGCGGATCACCCTCCATCCTAAGTGTTTCCATATGGATTTACCAACATGTTAAAGCATGGCCCTCTAACTTCAATATGGAAAATTATATCTTTTGTTCTTCATCTATATGGTGAATGTTGAAATAAACTTCTAGTTTATGCAACCAATGATTCAATTTCAATGCGTCAATCTCACCTTGGTATGGCTTTATGTCCACTTTCTCTTTCTTCTTGAATAGGGAATGTGAAGTGTTTATGACACTCGAACTTGACTGTTATTTATTGGGTTGTTTTTGTGACTCCTTTTATGTGTATTCATTATCTCCCAATTTCCCATCTGATTTGATCTCTAAGTTTGAGCCTCCAACTTCTCTAACAATCCAAGATTGATTGTTAGTTCCTCCATGAGGAGGTGTTGGGTAGGTGTTATATTATTTGCATGTGTGTGGGGGGGTGTGTCATATTTGAGGATTCTGTCTGACGATCCCATCACCTGTCACCCTTTATGGGCATGTCCGTCAGGTGCTACCTGAGGGGATCATAATTCCCCCCCCTAGCTATGTGGATCATTTGGCTCCAGGTGTTATCCCAGAGCCGGCAGGGTTCAGGGCAGAACCCCGATTTGTTTTTTAGACAATTTTTTCTATTTTATTATTTTTCATTATTTTTAGTGGTTTCCAAATTAATCCCGAATTAAGGGATCGAGGTTTTGGTAGCTGTGAAATACCTAAAATTTTTAATATATTGTATTGCGAATAGTGAAATTAATACAATGAAGAACTGAAAGGTGCGGCACCAAGGGAGGTTGGTTTTTTCTTGGTTAAAGCTTTCCAACAAAAATATCTATGTAATATGTGTATGAGCCATTGATTATTTTTTGTTTTTCTTAAGAATTTGTATCCATTGCTTTACTTCACAGGTTTAAAACTTACAAGAGGGATATATTGTGATATATGTCAACATCTTTCTCTTCTAGCCTCACAATTCTCTCTTCTACTGGATCTCAAGGGTTGCTATGAATAGACTCGTTGGTTATGGCTAGGGTTCTGCGACTCTATTCTTAAAATTATTCTTGGATCCCTGCAACTTTCCATAAATTCCCCAGCATAAACTGCTACGATATCAATATGATTTGTAAATTTTCATGGATATTCCGCTGCACAGTTCGTCACAACACACCTAATAAAATATTGAAATCTTTACTGTGAAGGTCAATTTCCTTTAGATATTATATTCTTTAATTATTGTTTTTCTTCTTAAAATGTATGAAATAGATGAAATGTGATAAATAGAGAACATAAATAAATACACAAACGATCCCAAAATAAACACAAGATATGACCTAGGAAATGCAATTTGGGAAAAAACCTAGCTAAAATGTGAGGTCACTTTGTTCTCTTTTCTTCAAATGCAAGTACAAAGAAAGAGGCACTCACTGTGGAGTTGCATTTGACACTATGGCCGAGATGGCTACTACAGAATCTTTGTTCCTCTATTATGATAAAAAGAATACCATTTTCAGATGTTTTTCTCAGCTATGGAACAATATACAATACAAAAGAATGGAACCCCTTCTCCTCCTAGTGGTCCAATATTTAACATAGCCCGATAGCCATCTAGGGTTAGGGTATTGACTTCCTCAACTCTCAGTTAGTGATCAGATTTGGACCTTCTAGAATGTTCTAGAAAATACACTATGTGGATAGCCCCACACGTTTAAGTAATGGGGGTTGACATGGAGTCCACTTGCACCATGGTGATCAATACAGTAGGTCAACTTGCGGGAGGCATAACTTTCGCATACAAACTCCGATTGAGGTGATTCTTGCACTGATGGAAGGGCATGAGTGTGTGGAATATATTTGATGGCTCCATAGTAAGATTTGGACCATTAAAAAATGCCATTTTATTTCTCAAAATGGCTATGAAATATTTCAAATGGTTTTTTGGACCTAAATTTCCAAATTTGGACCAACTGCTAAAATGCTTCTACAAGTTGATTCCTCCATTTTTTTCACCCATAAAGCATCGAGATAGATGACAAATAATATAATGATCCAATATGAATCAATTTATCAAGCATCAAGGGTTTTAATAAAATATTATCTTTTCATTACTTAATGTTTCAATGAATATTTATATAGTAGTTTATTGGAATTACAGAGTTATAAAGTTGGAATAACATCAATGGATTTGCTAAAAATAACATATCCATCCCAAAACCCACATCCCTTCTATCAATCACATAGAAATTGTCTTTGATTCATCAATTCTCAAAGCGAATGCTTTTGTTCCACTAACAATGTTATCTTATTTGCATCAACAAGCCATCATAATTATATGTCAATTTTTTTTGCCAAATCAATTAAGATCACTGTTACAGAATCTCCATGCTTGCAATTGTTAAATGCACAATGTCACTCCTAGCACATACATCTTACTATTGTTATTGGCCAAATATGTAAATTGAACTAACTAATCCTTGCCTTACAATATTCAACTATTAAAGGAACCCCATGGTTGTGATATTAGAGGAAAATATGCCTCTACACATTCTTTTGAATGCACTAAGCACCCTACCCTTCCTACAGAACTCACTACTCAGTGTTAATTTCTTAATAGAGGGTTATATCGGAAATTGAATCTCTAGATATTGATTATATTTCTAGATTGATGTTCTTATGCCAATACTTTGAGGATAACTGATTTCTATACCTCTCTTTACTAGGTGACCGTACAATACATATTTGAAGGTGAACATTTTTTAATAATTAATATTAATAAAAAACAAATGTCACTACATTGGCTAAGTCCTTGCCGAAAAATTTTGACACTTAAATTTGAATCCACACATAAGTTTGAATTACTAATTACAACATCACATTTAAGTGGCATCCCTAAGATGTACCAATAGTAAAACTGATTTTGCAATAATGATATTGGTGTTCATTTGAAACTAATTAAATAAATCATATTTGATAACCAAAACATTTAAAGACGTGACTTATGCTGAGACTCTTTTACCTCAAAATTTGTGTAATAAATAATTCATGCTAATATTTAATGGTTTGAAAGATGTTAATAATAATGATTAAAAACATAACACAATTACATTCTGTTCGAATAGATTAACTACAAACTAAATCGATTTTACATATTCCTAACTGTAAAGTTCAGTCTTCCAAGGTAGAACAAAGAGACATAGCATTAAATAAATCATTTTCAACTCCTACAATTTTACCAAAAAATATAAAGCTCGGAGACGTGGTTCAGAAACCATCACAAATTTATAAACAACTTAAAAAACTGAACGCTAAAATGTCGTTGCTGCATTATCAATTAAACTATCTAATTTGAAGATTGCTGCTTAAGGCCATGAATCGTTGTTGGATTCGAACGCTGACACAAAAACTCAGGAAGGATATTACAAGGGCAGGGAGATGGCAATGTGATGCTCCTTACTCTTAGCTTTGGATTGCACATTAATATTTTCAGATAATTTGTTGGTGCATTATAACAGTCAGAGCGTTCTGGCCTCCTGAACTAGTGTTACATGTCAACTAATTTTTTAATGAGGTCTACATGCACATGTATGTAGTTATGTTAATGGGCATGTATGCAATTTATTTATGAACTGCTAGTATAACTATGTGATCTATTTATGATCAGTTTGTATAACTGAGTGATAGATGTTATATATGTGAACATACCTATAGAGGTGGTATACAATGTGAGTGCAAGCTTGTACAAGGAGCAGAGAGCAGAGTGTGTGAGGAGAAAATGATTGTATACCTATGAAAGCTATTGTAATTCTCCTTTGAATAATAAGAATACTGATAATCATTGCCCGTAGTTTTTTCCATCATTGGATTTCCACATAAATCAGTCTATCAAATATATGATTAATGTGCTTGATGTAATATATATTCGATCTTGCTTATTTTATGCTTTGTTTTGCTTGGGCTGCCTAACAAAAAACAAAAGAATTTCAACCCACTGTCACGACTAAGTAAGTTGTTTCAAACTTAAATTGCATAATTGGGAGTTGAACATCCCAATGAGATACTAGAGCATATGGTGGTTGGCATCTCCCTGACTTCTTGATATCACCCATAGATTGCACCAACAGCTCCTCTTCTGTATCTAGGCTACTCCATTTCTACTATTATGAATCATATAAAAAAGTTAATTTTTAGTAACGCCTAATACCATTTAGGCCATACTCTAAGAGCCCCTTTCATTTCTTGTCAAAACATTGGTGTGGCTCTTCAATTCAGAGATTAATTGAATTATCAGTAACCATTTCCTTCTAAAGACTGCGAAACTATGCTTCAAAGAATAAAGTACACATTGCAGCTTCAAATAAATTTATAATAGAAAACAGCTCAAACAGAATAGAGTACTATAAAACAGCTCAAACAGAATAGAGTACTATAAACAAGTCTTTAGAAATGAAAACAAATATAAAGACGATCATAAAAAGATCTAACCAAATAAATCATCATAAATTTATCTCAAATAAAATTCTGTAAACAATTTTTCTGCAAATCTCTTTTATAAATCTTAAAAAAAAGAATTTTTTATCGGATTCGAGATCAAGAGATGAATAGAGATCTACCCTGAAGAACAAAAGGGCCAGTCATCAATCCAATCACATTCCAAGCATTGCGCCCTCGTCTTGACACTGAGAGAGAGAGAACGAGGGTTTGTTCTGGAATCCAATGCGCCCTCGTCTTGAACGACTCATTTCCAAGCATTGGACCTTCAGTCGCAGAAGAAGGCCCACTGGGTTCCAGGACAAGCTTTCATTCTAATGCTGAGATTAAATATTCGTCAATGGCCAACAACATCCCAGGGTTGCCTGACTTTCCTGCCATGAGACGAGATGAAATATGAAGAATATATAAAAACTTCGGGCAAGAAGATAGGGAGCTGTGGAGTCGAAACATATGATAAGATATAGTGAAAGTAAAGAATATGAAACCTACGAGTGTCTTTGTGATCCATTACCCTTTTTTTAATCCATCAAATCGTTAAACAGAGAAAGGAAGGAAACAGTATAAAAACAAAAAGAGAGAGACAGTGAGTTTCCACAACATACGGTGAAATGAAAAGAAGGAATGACGCTGGACAAAATACAGCGGAGCCAGATAGTACAAGCAAATTAATAAAAGAATCGCCGTTCATTGAGATTCTTTGAACGAAAGACAAATCAGTAAAGGTGTGACTGAGTAATATAGAACGTGAAAACAGTCGAGATTCTCTTAGAGGATTAAAATAATGAAGATGCCATCGGTGGGGAGATATGAAAAGATATGGTACAAAGACAAAAGTAGTACAAAAGTAAATGTTCAGCACGATATTGAAAACACGTTCAATCAAGGTTTTAGAAGCTGTATTTATAATAAAATTGCGTTAGATTTAGAGGATGCCTGTGCTAAAAATTTGCCGTAAAAGCCATGATATACGCATGCTTCACATGGAGTTTTGATACCAAGTATTCAAATCGCCATCTCGGATGACCTTAGTTGAAATCGTATGTGACAAAATCGTTGCAAGTTTAAGTTTTTGAGATTACAGATTTGCCATTGTTTAAGTTTTTGAGATTGCAACCGTTGTTTTCAAGGCAAAGTGTAAAATGGCCGCTTTGACAGCACGTTATGTCCTTCCACATTGCTAAGTGTTGAGGTGACGACGTGTACCGAATTACCAATTTACCGTGGCCACAAACAAAACTATCAATTTTAACTTGGTTACAAATAATTTATCATTTTTTTAATTGGCTCATTTTTTAAAGCATAATTACATAGTTTTTTATGATATACACAAGGTCGCTCGAAAAACATTTTCTTATTTACATGGTGTAAGGGTACTTGGTCAGAAGGGCGCGGATACTCCATCTCGCTCAAGTTATCAAGAAAGTTATCAAGAAGATGGAATTTGGAGTTGCTTTGTAACCCAAAAGTCGCATTAGATGGACAAGTAGATGCCTTGGGTGCACAAACACATCAAGGGGCTTGCTTAAGCATGAGGTGAAGTAGGGGGCGCACCAAAAAGGTTGGAGCGCATAAGCATGAGGAGCACACCCAAAGTTGGGACGCATCGGTCCCAAGGGACGCAAAGGTTGACGAACACACGAGTTCATGGGTGCATTGGTCCGCGAAGGGGCGCGTGAGTTCGTTTGTGAAAGGGCATGACACACCCAAAGGACGTGATGTTTCGTGAATGTGATGTTTGGAGTCCATATAAGAGCACAAGGCGCACAACCAAGAAGGCATAGAGAAGAGAGCAAGATCCACACCGAAGTTCTAAGAAGATTCGGAAAAGGAGGGACAAGCTCCCTCAAGGAGCCAAGTCTCTTCACATGGGAGGACTTGTGTTGCCTTAAGGTGTGTTGGACAGACATTTTGAATAACTATGTTTTGAAGAGTGCGTGCAAAAGCAGAAAAATGGAGCAGTTTGTGAGATCAAAGCAGAAGTTAGAGTAGGCGCAAAAAAGAAGGAAAGAAAAGCAACGTGCAGTCGCAAAAGAAGGAAAAATACATGATGGAGAAAAAGAAGGACATATTAGGGTTTTGGGATAAATTATTAGAATTCTAAACCCTAATAAATATGTAATGGGTTAGGAAGGAATAGGTTGTTGAAAAAGACATATTAGGTTGCTTATAAGTGAGAATCTTTACTTAGGATTTTGGAGAGATTTTGCAAAGAGAGGCGTGCACTGTAGAGTGGCTAGGCTAGATTGAGGATATAATATGTTGTATCTATTGTAAGCGCAGTGTGCAGGCCAGAGGTGATTACCACATTAAGATTAATATAAAAACCAACCATTGTGGACGTAGCCCAAGGATTGGGTGAACCACGTTAAACTCTTGTGTCTGAATGTGTTGTGTTGATGTGATTTCGCCTGGATGTTATTTTTATGCACGATTAGTATAGATCAGATTAATATTTGTTTGATGCGCAAGAATCATGAATAATTTAGCGGGTTGGTTATATGGTGATCTGTATTATACTAGTTCTGCATGCTAGGATGTATGTTACTGCATGAACCTTGGAGGGATTACTGTCTCACAATTTTTAACAGAAAGGTATTACTCTATTAGTAGAGGAAACAACGCTTGGGGTCTGTTATCTAGAAAGGGAAGATCAAGTAAGGATATTGCGCACAGAGTGGATAGTTGCTAATAATTATGTTGATAGTATCATATCCCCTCATCCCTATAGAAACTTGGTTCCTACAATCCCAGTAGATTCCTCAGGCGAGACTTCACTTGCATGCGAGTGATGCCAGAAGGGTCAGTAGATAAAGGGTTTTGTTGATTGAATAAACTGAACCTAGGGTATTATAACCATGTGCCAACAAATGGTTCTGTTGTCAGGACTTGGAATCTATAATTAAGGGAATGTTTTCGAGGTCAACTAAGAAAGAGATCGTTGAATGGATGGAAAGGAATGAGCGATAATTTTCCTGAGAAGAGAATAGAAACCCTCAGATGAGCGATGAACAATTATTGCAATGGTATGTGTTCATAGAGCTGCATGATATTTTCTTTGGTGAATTTTCAATTATATTAATGGAATGGTTAGAAAGGTTGGTGGAGAATACTGGAAGACACTGAACTTCATCCCTGTGGAACTGGACCCCTGAGTTGGTATGAAAATTGAATTTTGAAAGTAATACTACTTCTCGTGTAGTCAATTCCTGGTTGAATAGCATATTGGGGGGTTATATTACGAAATTTGCAGTAGATTGTACCCAGTCATATAGTGTCACAAAGAGGGATTTCTATAAGGGTCTGCATGAAAGGTTTATGAAAGCATTGAGTACCTGGATAAATGTGTTGTTGTACGAAAAATGTGTGATGATGATGGAATTTAATTGTTAAGTGGCTTCCCTCACATAGGGGAACTGGGGGATAACCAGGGGATAGTCTGAAGGTAGGAAGGAATGAATAAATAAATTACTAAGGAAGGGAGGGACTAAGGATGTAGAGAAACGAGGAAGGTATACCAGAAGAAGAAGATGAATTTGGGGTATTATTTAGTGGAAGAAGGTATAAGAGGTTGAAGACTAGGGCTGAGGAAGGAGATTTGTGCAATGAGTATGAGAGGAGAGTACCCTACGTAATAGTCCATATCGTAGAAATACATCACACAAAAGGAGAGGAAGAGGAGTCTCATATCAATCCTATAATAGAAGAACCGTTAAGTACTACTCATGTTGGATCGTGTGTCAATTCCATGACCCCATGTGTGTCACCTAGATCTGAGATAACATTTGAGGATTTGTTGAAATCACTTATAGTTAGTAGAGGAAGACATAACAACAATAGCCAAAGTAGTATAAGAAGTACATCAAGTCAGAGTCATCCAACATCACCAGGGGGAGGTACTACAAAAAACACCATGGCAGGGTTAGACAATACATTGAGAATTCCTAAGTTCCAAGGAGTTGGGTTGGAGGACCCAGAACAAAATCTAGTTGTATGTGAGACAATTTGGGATGTGAAGAATGTCTAGTGAGGCCACAAAGATTGCGCAATTTGAAACAACATTTAGAGGCTGCGTATTATTATGGTACATGAAACTGCAGAGTACTACACTAGGAGGTCAAGCAAGGACACTAGCAAAAATTCGACAAGCGTTATTGAAAGAGTTCAAGAATTCGAAGTCTGAGTCGCAGTACATCACATGATTGAATGACATCAAACAAGTGCTCTATGATTCAGTGTGGGACTATGATCAAATATTTAAGGATTTGATGGGTAGGTTGACATTTCAAATTCCTGATCAACAGCACAAATAATGGTTTATTGCAAGACTATTTCCACACATTCAATGCACGTTGATACAATAGAAGATTGCATCGCATCCCGAAGCTTTGAATATTGCAATGAAGTTGGAATCATCTTCTGTAGGGGATGGTGGGGGGATGGCTCAAGTCCAGACGCAGTTATTTTCCTTGAAAATTCAATTGGAAGAACTGGCGAAAGGAAAGGAGAAGCGAGAACAAGTTTGGTGTGTCATGTGTAGGACTGAAAGCCACCATAAGGACAAATTCCCAGCAATTGCGTAGTATTTGGAAAATAGATCACCGAGCCCATTACTAGGAGGTGGGTACTGCAAAATATGTAATACATGGGGACATCATCCACCTAATTTTCCATTTCTACATAAATACCAGAGTACGCCTCAGAACCTATCTTGTGAATTTTGCAAGCCAGTATGGCACAAAGAGAAGGATTGTCGAGCATTCAATCTCATGCGAGAGGGCACTTCATATATGTATAGAATTCAGGAGGAAAATTCCATGACAGAAGGAGGCATTCCACAGTATAAAAATCATAGAGGATTTAATCTGGGATGCCTAGGAGGGTTTGGCAGAGGTCGAGGCATACAAAGTTTTGGCAGAGGATCTAGAGGCCCAATAACCTGCTACAATTATAATCAACTGAGACACTTAGCTCATGACTTCCCGAATCCTTGTACAACCTGCACATATTGTAGAGCACTGGATCATGCAATAGAAGATCGTCCTCAATTACTTGTGAAGTGGCAAGAAATAGGCGATCAGAACCAGAAACCGAATCAAAACGTACAGAAGATATCCATAGAGATACTTGACGAAGGACCCAAAATAATATTTGTCACGCGCGGAGGAGATAAAACAGGAGTTGACGAAATAAATGGAGGGAGGTAGAGTGAGAAATGGGTGAGGAAATCAAGAGGACCTATGCCGACATTTGACCTACAACAAGAAAAAGAGTCATATCAATAGGCAATGAATGCGATATTAGGATAACTTAGTTGTGGCTATAGGGAGTAATACAACCACATTAGTGATAGAATATGTGGCTGCATCTATACTGTCAAAAGAAATGAGAAGGAAGAACATGGAAGGATCGACCAAACATGCTTTAGTGGTGAGAGGTCGACCATTTAACAAGGATAAAGGAAAATTCTCTATTAGAAAGTCTAAGTTGAAGGGTAGATCTAAATCCCTTGTTTAGTCGACAAGAAGATGTTGGAAATGCGGTAAAACTGGGTATTACAAAAGAGAATGCAAGTCAAATGAGATGGAAGTCAGTACAAGATCCAACGAGAAGCATTTGACTGAGAGAAATATGAGTCCATATAAGGGAGGCGATGTGTACCTAACATCGACCAGTACACAGTTGGATAAAGATATTTGGTTGATTGAATCAGGGGAATCCTATTACATGAGACCACATAGAGAATGGTTATGTGAATATGAACAATATGAAGGAGGAGAAGTGTTCTTAGGGGACGACTTGACAACCAAAATTTTCGGACGAGGAAGAGTTCGATTGATACTATAGGATGAGAGAAGTAGAACCCTTCCAGGTGTGCTACACATTTCGGGTTTGGCAAGAAACCTGATATCTATCAACAAGATGAGCGATGAAGTGGAGCACACTCTATTTCAAAAGATTCGTGCAAGATGGTTAGAGGTGTGATGGTATTAATGAAAGAATTTCGGATTGGAACCCTATACAAGTTACTAGGGAGTGTCAACTTGACTAGATGAAACATCATCATTGTTCTTGAATTCGACTCGGGCTGAGATGATTCAAGCTGACTCAACAAGTCATCATAACGTCGACCTGGCCATGTTATGGAACGAGAGTATGGGACACATTGGAGAGAAAGGAATTTGATCTATGCATAACAAGGTATGGTTGAAGATTTTCTTGCATTTAATTTAGAAGTCGATTTTTGTGAATATTGTATATATGGAAAACAAAGTCAGGTGAGGTTCCTATCTGGAGCGACAAGGACAAATGGGATTCTAGAATTGGTTCAGAGTGATGTGTTTGGCTCTGTATTAGTGCCTTCACTTGGTGGATCCATGTATTATGTCTCCTTCATAGATGATTTCTTTAGGAAGACATGGATATATTTCCTAAGGAAGAAATCAGAGGTTTCCAAGAAATTCAAAGAGTTTAAATATCTTGTATAAAACCAGATAGGTGATGTTTGGAGTCCATATAAGAGCACAAGGTGCACAACCAAGAAGGCATAGAGAAGAGAGCAAGATCCACACCGAAGTTCTAAGAAGATTCGGACAAGGAGGGACAAGCTCCCTCAAGGAGCCAAGTCTCTTCACATGGGAGGACTTGTGTTGCCTTAAGGTGTGTTGGACAAACATTTTGAATAACTATGTTTTGAAGAGCACGTGCAAAAACAAAAAAATGGAGCAATTTGTGAGGTCAAAGAAGAAATTAGAGTAGGCACAAAACAGGAGGAAAGAAAAGCAACGTGCAGTCGCAAAAGAAGGAAGGAAAAGCAACATGCAGGCGCAAAGGAAGGAAAAACAACATGATGGAGAAAAAGAAGGACATATTAGGGTTTTGGGATAAATTATTGGGGTTCTAAACCCTAATAAATATGTAATGGGTTGGAAAGGAATAGGTTGGTGAAAAAGACATATTAGGTTGCTTATAAGTGAGAATCTTTACTTAGGATTTTGGAGAGATTTTGCAGAGAGAGGCGTGCACTGTAGAGCGGCTAGGCTAGATTGAGGATATAATATGTTGTATCTATTGTAAGCGCAGTGCGCAGGCCTGAGGTGATTACCACATTAAGATTAATATAAAAACCAACCATTGTGGATGTAGCCCAAGGATTGGGTGAACCATGTTAAACTCTGGTGTCTGAATGTGTTGTGTTTATGTGATTTCGCCTGGATGTTATCTTTATGCACGATAGTATAGATGAGATTAATATTTGTTTGATGCGCAAGAATCATGAATAATTTAGCGAGTTAGTTATATGGTGATATGTATTATACTAGTTCTGCATGCTAGGATGTATGTTACTGCATGAACCTTGGAGGGATTATTGTCTCACAATTGTTAACAGAAAGGTATTACTCTATTAGTAGAGGAAACAACGCTTGGGGTATGTTATCTAGAAAGGGAAGATCAAGTAAGGATATTGCACACAGAGTGGATAGTTGCTAATAATAATGTTGATAGTATCATATCCCCTCATCCCTACAAAAACTTGGTTCTTGCAATCCCAGTAGATTCCTCGGGCGAGACTGCACTTGCATGCGAGTGATGCCACAAGGGTCGGTAGATAAAGGGTTTTGTTGGTTGAATAAGATGAATATAGGGTCTTATAACCGTGTGCCAACAAATGGTTCTGTTGTCAGGACTTGGAATCTGTAATTGAGAGAATGTTTTGGAGGTCAACTAAGAAAGAGATCGTTGAATGGATGGAAAGGAATGAGCGATAATTTTCCTGAGAAGAGAATAGAAACCCTCAGATGAGCGACGAACAATTATTGCAATGGTATGTGTTCATAGAGCTGCATGATATTTTCTTTGGTGAATTTCCAATTATATTAACGGAATGGTTAGAAAGGTTAGTGGAGAATACTGGAAGACACTGAACTTCATCCCCGTGGAATTGGACCCCTGAGTTGGTAAGAAAATTGAATTTTGAAAGTAATACTACTTCTCATGCAGTCAATTCCTGGTTGAATAGCATACTGGGGGGTTATATTACGAAATTTGCGGTAGATTGTACCCAGTCATATAGTGTCACAAAGAGGGATTTCTTTAAGGGTTTGAATGAAAGGTTTATGAAAGCATTGGGTACCTGGATAAATGTGTTGTTGTACGGAAAATATGTGATGATGATGGAATTTGATTGTTAAGTGGCTTCGCTCACATAGGGGAACTGGGGGATAACCAGGGGATAGTTTGAAGGTAGGAATGAATGAATAAATAAATGACTAAGGAAGGGAGGGACCGAGGATGTAGAGAAATGAGGAAGGTATACCAGAAGAAGAAGATGAATTTGGGGTATTGTTTAGTGGAAGAAGGTATAAGAGGTTGAAGACTAGGGCTGAGGAAGGAGATTTGTGCAATGAGTATGAGAGGAGAGTACCCTACGTAATAGTCCATATCGTAGAAATACATCACACAAAAGGAGAGGAAGAGGATTCTCATATCAATCCTATAATAGAAGAACCGTTAAGTCCTACTCATGTTGGATTATGTGTCAATTCCACGACCCCATGTGTGTCACCTAGATCTGAGATAACATTTGAGGATTTGTCGAAATCACTTATAGTTAGTAGAGGAAGACATAACAACAATAGCCAAAGTAGTATAAGAAGTACATCAAGTCAGAGTCATCTAACATCACCAGGGGGAGGTACTACTGAAAACACCATGGCAGGGTTAGACAATACATTGAGAATTCCTAAGTTCCAAGGAGTTGGGTTGGAGGATCGAGAACAAAATCTAGTTGTATGTGAGACAATTTGGGATGTGAATAATGTCTAGTGAGGACACAAAGATTGCACAATTGGAAACAACATTTAGAGGCTGTGCATTATTATGGTACATGAAATTGCAGAGTACTACACTAGGAGGTCAAGCAAGGACACTAGCAAAAATTTGACAAGTGTTATTGAAAGAGTTCAAGAATTCGAAGTCTAAGTCGCAGTACATCACATGATTGAATGAAATCAAACAAGCGCACTATGATTCAGTGTGGGACTATGGTCAAAGATTTAAGGATTTGATGGGTAGGTTGACATTTCAAATTCTTGATCGACAACACAAATAATGGTTTATTGCAGGACTATTGCCACACATTCGATGTACGTTGATACAATAGAAGATTGCATCGCATCCTGAAGCTTTGTATATTGCAATGAAGTTGGAAGCATCTTCTGTAGGGGATGGTGGGGGGATGGCTCAAGTCCAGACGCAGTTAGTTTCCTTGAAAATTCAATTGGAAGAACTGGCGAAAGGAAAGGAGAAGCGAGAACAAGTTTGGTGTGTCATGTGTAGGACTGAAGGCCACCATAAGGACAAATTCCCAGCATTTGAGTAGTATTTAGAAACTGGATCACCGAACCCATTACTAGGAGGTGGGTATTTCAAAATATGTAATACATGGGCACATCATCCACCTAATTTTCCATTTCTACATAAATACCAGAGTACGCCTCAGAACCTATCTTGTAACTTTTGCAAGTCAGTATGGCACAAAGAGAAGGATTGTCAAGCATTCAATCTCATGAGAGAGGGCACTTCATATATGTATAGAATTCAGGAGGAAAATGCCATGACAAAAGGAGGCATTCCACAATATAAAAATCAGAGAGGATTTAATCTAGGATGCATAGGAGGGTTTGACAGAGGTCGAGGCATAGGAAGTTTTGGCAGAGGAGGTAGTGGCCCAATAACCTGCTACAATTATAATCAACTGAGACACTCAGCTCATGATTTCCCGAATCCTTGTACAACCTGCACATATTGTAGAGCACTGGATCATGCAATAGAAGATCATCCTCAATTACTTGTGAAGTGGCAAGAAATAGGCGATCAGAACCAGAACCCGAATCAAAACGTACAGAAGATATCCGTAGAGATACTTGATGAAGGACCCAAAATAATATTTTTCACGTGCGGAGGAGATAAGACAGGAGCTGATGAAATAAATGGAGGGAGGTAGAGTGAGCAATGAGTGAGGAAATCAGGAGGACCTATGCCGACATTTGACCCACAACAAGAAAAAGAGTCATATCAATAGGCAATGAATGAGATATTAGGATAGCTTAGTTGTGGCTATAGGGAGTAATACAACCACATTAGTGATAGAAGATGTGGTTGCATCTATACTGTCAAAAGAAATGAGAAGGAAGAACATGGAAGGATCGACCAAACATGCTTTAGTGGTGAGAGGTCGACCATTTGACAAGGATAAAGGAATATTCTCTATTAGAAAGTCTAAGTCGAACAGTAGATCTAAATGCCTTGTTTATTCGACAAGAAGATGTTGGAAATGTGGTAAAACTGGGTATTACAAAAGGGAATGCAAGTCAAATGAGATGGAAGTCAGTAAAAGATCCAACAAGAAGCATTTGACTGAGAGAAATATGAGTCTATATAAGGGAGGCGATGTGTACCTGGCATCGACCAGTACACAGTTGGATAAAGATGTTTGGTTGATTGAATCAGGGGAATCCTATAACATGAGACCACATAGAGAATGTTTCTATGAATATGAACAATATGAAGGAGGAGAAGTGTTCTTCGGGGATGACTTGACAACCAAAATTTTTGGAGGAGGAAGATTTTGATTGATACTACGGGATGAGAGGAGTAGAACCCTTCCAGGTATGCTACACATTTCGTGTTTGGCAAGAAACCTGATATCTATCAGCAAGATGAGCGATGAAGTGGTGCACACTCTATTTCAAAATAGTCGTGCAAGATGGTTAGAGGTGTGATGGTATTAATGAAAGAAGTTCGGATTGGAACCCTATACAAGTTACTAGGGAGTGTCAACTTGACTAGATGCAACATCATCATTGTTCTTGAAGTCGACTTGGGCTGAGATGATTCAAACTGACTCAACAAGTCATCATAAAGTCGACCTAGCCATGTTATGGAATGAGAGTATGGGACACATTGGAGAGAAAGGAATTTGATCTATGCATAACAAGGTATGGTTGAAGATTTTCTTGCATTTAGTTTAGAAGTCGATTTTTGTGAATATTGTATATATGGAAAACAAAGTCGGGTGAAGTTCCTATCTAGAGTGACAAGGACAAATGGGATTCTAGAATTGGTTCAGAGTGATGTGTTTGGCTCTATATTAGTGCCTTCACTTGGTGGATCCATGTATTATGTCTCCTTCATAGATGATTTCTCTAGGAAGACATGGATATATTTCCTAAGGAAGAAATTAGAGGTTTTCAAGAAATTCAAAGAGTTTAAATATCTTTTATAAAACTAGATAGATAAGAAGATTAAGGTGTTGAGAATTGACAACAGTGGTGAATTCCGTGGAAAATAATTTGATCAGTTCTACAAGTAGTGTGGCAGAGCAAGCCAAAATACCACACCATATACCCCACAACAAAATGGATCTGTTGAGAGAATCAATAGAACATTAATGGTCAAGGCAAGGAGCATTCTCAGTGGTGTTGGGCTCGCACAAGAATTATGGGTGAAGGCAATCGACGCTACAAAATATTTAGTGAATATGTCTCCTTCGTCGGCGCAAGTCGACATGACTGCACATGAGGCATGATTAGGTAAGAAGCCTTCACTTTCACATCTCAAAGTATTTGGCTATGATGCATTTGTGCATGTCCACAAGGAGAAGAGGAACAAGATCGACAAGAAGACATTTAAGTGTATTTTAATTTGATACAAAGAAGGAATGAAATGATATAATTTATGGGATATTGCATCAAGGAAAATAGTGTACAATTGAGATGTGGTCTTCAAAGAAGGAGGAAGTAAGTCTGAGCCTGAAGAAATTGTTCAGACCAAGAATAATCTAGAGAAGGTGTAGTTTGAACTGAGGAATGAAGAAGATGATTCATATGAGTTGATTGAATCAAAAGGAGAGGTGGAACAACCAACCCCGTTTTTAAGGAGGTCAGAAAGAGTAATCATTCAAAAGGTATATTCCGCCCAACTTTTGTTCTGCATTCATGTTAACTACCACCAACGATGACCATAAGTTGGTTGGGGAGGTAGTCGAATCAATAGAGGGAAAAATCTGGAAGGACACCATGGTCGAAGAGATGGAATCCTAGCATGAGAATGAGACATGGAACTTAGTCAAATTACCTAGTGGAAGCAATTTTGTCAGTAGAAAATGGGTATTCAAGAAGAATATGAACGCAACAAGTCAAGTCGAGAAATTTAAAGCTCGACTGGTACCCAAAGGATATTCGCAAGTCGAAGGAGTCAACTTCCATGAGATTTTTTCCCCTATTGAAAAATTAACTTCCATTAGAGTACTAATGTCTCTGGCTGCAACATTTGATATAGAAATAAAACAAATGGATGTGAAGACAATGTTCCTACATGAGGACCTGGAAGAGGAAATCTGCATGAAATGACCTGAAGGATTTGTAGTAAAGGGCAAGAAAGTTTTGGTGTGCAAACTGAAAAGACACCTTTATTGTATATAGCAATCACCAAGGATGTGGTACCAAAAGTTTGACACATACATCCTTAGTTTGGGGTTTGTGAGAAGCAAATTTGATTACTACATATATTCCAAAGAAGAAGGTGGGTGTTTCATATATGTAGCATTGTATGTCAATGATGTGTTTCTTATTGGAAACACCATGAACGCAATAAAGGAGGTGAAGAAGCAGTTATCCTCCAAGTTTGACATGAAGGATCTCGGTGCAACAAACTTCATTTTAGGAATGGATATCAAGAGAGATCGAGAAGCTAGAAAGATTTGGTTGAACCAGACGAAGTATATTGAAACAATTTTGAAACGTTTCAACATGCAGGATTGCAAACGCCAATTCTTGTGGGAGAAAGTATAACCATTGAACAGTGTCCAAGGAAACAGGAGGAAATAGATTCCATGGCATGTGTTCCCTATGAAAGTGTTGTTGGTATTCTAATGTATGCGATGGTATGCACTTGACTAGACATTTCCCATGCAGTGGGAGTGTTGAGAAGATACATGTTGACACCTGGGAAGGAGCATTGGACAACTGTCAAGAGAGTATTCAAGTATTTGTGTGGCACAAAATATTATGCTATATTCTACCAGGGAAAATCTGGAGGTGATAGTGAATTAAATGTACATGGCTTTGTCGACGTCGACTAGACTAAAGATCTGGATTGGTGGAGGTCGACCAATGGATATGTGTTCAAAATGTTTGGTGGAGAAATCGGTTCGATGAATAAGCGACATGCGGTCATAGCCCTGTCAACAACAGAAGTTGAATACATGGAAGCCAATCATGGAAGCAAAGAAGCAATGTCTGCAAAGGTTGTGTTCGAGAATCAAGTTTAAACAGAGAGCTATGAAGATAAGTTGCGACAGTCAAAGCACAATATTTCTGGCAAAGAACCCAACTTATGATTCTAAGACTAAGCATATTGATGTACAATACCATTTCATGAGTGACATGGTGGAAAGAAACAAGGTGTTGCTAGAGAAAGTAGACATGTTGGAAAACATAAAAAACTCTTTGAACAAGTCTAAGAGGGTTGTGAAGTTGTCTTGATGCAAAGTGGCAATGGGCATTGTTGCCCTGGGTTTGTGAATGAGAGTTCAGAGGTCTCCCTGTTTCAACAAAGAAAACAACAAGTGGGAGAATGTTGGGTTGTTATATTCTTTGTAGTGAAATTCTAGTCAAGGTGGATCGACTAACATTCGAATTCGAAGGTCAAGGTGGTTCAACTGGGTAAAGACGAAGTCAAAGGAATCAGCATCAAGTCGAAGGTCGAGGTGGTTCGACCAGGTAAAGATGAATTAGAAGACATCGACAACAAGTCGAAGGTCGAGCTGGCTCGACTGGGTAAATTCGAAGAGGTCAACAAACAAGAGGTCAATAGGAGGGCATGTGCCAACCGATTGAAGACCAAATGAAGGTCAACTAGTAGTTGACTAGTAATCTGACTTGGTAGTCGACTGTAACATAATCCTGAGATTTGCAAGATTTGTAGCCAATGATCTATGTGGATTTGTAATTGTTTTTGGGCACATTGTATTTAGGTTTTTTCCTACTGTAAATCATATAAAGAAGGCATGTTGTAATACTATAAAGGATAATCAAAGATAAGATAATATTTAGATGAAATCGTAGAGGTTGTTGGTCTTGTAGATGTAAGTCGAATTGGCTACAAGGTTGTTCTTGTGTAAGAAAGAGGGTACGATGTCGATTGTGTCTTAGGTGTGA
>SNQJ01S0017289.1:175233-186927 GCA_010110895.2 Picea sitchensis
AGTCATCTGGTTGAGCTTGTAATACGTGTCTAGCTTCTGTACCCAAGCTCTAGCGGTGTATTTGGACGATCCGTTGAAAGAAGGGATGGTGAGTTTCCCAACTTTTCAGATGAAATCGAGGTTATGACCTTACTGTTGTTGTGGTCCTCCCCTCTGCAGATCTCTGGGGCAGTTCCTAAGTCTGAGTCCACAGTACTTGACTAAGGTCATGTCTTGATGGAATTCACGACCCAATGCTGTGTACTCCCTCCTATACTCTGCAATGTCATCAACATGAGTGGGTGGCCTCTGTGGTATCAGTGGCAGTGCTGCTACCAGCGGTGCCCTTTGGAAACTGGGAAACAAGGGCCTGGGAATCCTACTCATAGAGGTGTATGTGCGAGAGGGTGACTGGGGTCTACTACTTGCTCTCGAGTTCCCCTATGTTTCATGCGGGACTTGTGTATCTGGGGTGGCACTCTAGCCAATCTATCAACCATCTGTGCCAAGGAATGAGACATGGTCTGTTGACTAGCTAACATATCATTGATAACTTGCATGAAAGTTGCCTCTGGATCTACGGTGGCCTTGCCACTACCCTCTGGTTGCTCATATTGGTCTCCTAGCATCCTCTCTGCCTCGTGCTCAGCCTCACGTTCTGCCCTTCTCTCTGCTTCTTTGTGTGCCTCTTCCTCTTCCTCTAAGCTAGGAGGAAAAGGGGGAAAATCAGGCCTATGCCTTCTTTCCTGATGCCTCTTGTAAGTGACATATTCGTCATCTATGTGTTCACGGCCCTTTGGGCCTTCTGCTGCACTCATTGTCTTTAGTCACTGGCTGGCAGGTCTAAAGCTATGATACCACTGTAATGTTCCTGACTTGGCTAGTCTAGGAAACACTGCTAATGTGTGTGTAGGATCAAAGGTTTACAACATATAAATGTTCATACAAATAACAAACGCGACAAAGGACTACAAAGTTTGTATTATGATATCTCTGTGGATTACAAAATGGTCGAATGCCACTGAATAACTGACAATACTTGACTAGATCAACATACAAAGGATCTTAGCCGGAATATAAATAAGCAACTGCAGCTGAATAAAATAACAACACTCGGCTAGATCAAAAGACAAAAGGATCTTAGCCGGAATAAAAATAAGCAACTAAAATATAATACCCGAAATATGGGAGCACTGCGGAATCAATGAAGAATGATGGAAGACCTGGATGATCTTCCCGGTGACTAGGGTGTGTCTTTCAACATTGAAATCAACCAACTAGTGTCTTCCTCCTGGAATACACTAAACTATCTCTCTTGAGATGCGCCTCTTCTCCTCAATGATAAGTCATAATCTGCATAATGATGAATTAGGTCGCTAACCCTTCCTTTATAGATTTCCAAAACCCTAAATCATGTTGAAACCTTAATTTGTTGTTGATTTCCAAAACCCTAAATCATGCTTAAACCCTAATTCGTTGTTGCCAAAACCCTAAATCATTGTTGAAACCCTAATTCACTGTTGACTTCTATTATTAGCTCATAATGACTTAAAAGCGCTTTTAACCCTTTTTAGTTCAATGTCACTTTCCGAATATAACACCTGTGACTAGAGTGACCTCTAGTAACCCTGTTTACCCCTCTTTGGCCCTAGCTATAGTCTAGTGGGGCAATTTAGACCATTAATCCTCCTCTTCTAGAGCTCCTATTTGGAAAGGGACATTACAATATCCTCGTTCCAGTTGGTGTCGAAGAATTGAGGGAGTTGTAACTTCCTTCATATTGTAGCCTGTAAATCAGGGACTCATAACTTCCTTCCAGTTGGAGCCAGAGAATACAAGGAATTGGAGCTTCCTTAAGGTTGGAGCTTGTAAATCAAGGGATCGTAACCTCCTTCTAGTTGTAGATAGATAATTTAGGGAGTTGTAGATTCCTTCAAGTTGGAGCCTGTAAATAGGGGGTTGAAACCTCCTTCTAGTTGGTACTGGAGAATTGGGAAGTTGGTGCTTCCTATGAATGTAATCTTGATATATATAAGAAATCATTTTGTGGTTTTCTCCTGTTTGGGTTTCCACGTAAATTTTGGTGTATTATCTATCTGAAGTGATATTGTTGAATGACATTTCATATTATTATATGCTCATGATATATTGAATTCAATCATAAATGATATATTGCTGATAAAGTTGAAGTTTATATATTTTGATTGAAAGTGGTATAAAGCGCTCATACTGACTCACCGCCCTAGTATTCCAAAACAACATATGTCATATCATTCATGATATGCCTCAACCATGTACCAAAATCTCTAATATGTGCATCAAGCATAAGCCACGATCTCCAAAATATCACCAACATATGTCTCTATCCATGTGCTAAATACCCTCCAAGATATGCCTCAAGGAACATACCATAACATCAAGGTGAAAACCTCAAGACATATAGAAAACAATTTCTTTTATCATGTAAACAAACTAGTGGATAAGATCATAGACCAACTGGCCTTCTTCAAATTCAACATCAACAAGATAGTATCTTACTTAACCTTTTTCAAATCCATGAAGACACAAATCTTTGATTCATCGACTGTAAGCCTGTAGACATCCATGCTTTGTCACATTGTGTCCCATGTACATCCTCACCCTGCTCCACTGAAACCCAAGGATAACCTCAAAAATCCACACCTTTATCCACTACAACCCACAGATAACGTCATAAATCTAGTTCAATCACTTTCATACTCCTTGTTCTTCTCGACCTCTTGCCTTCTAGGATAGATTTTCTTTGTTGAGATCATACATCCTCCTAGAAAAAGTGCACACCCACTTATTCTAGCTCCATACCACAAACACACACTTGGATGGATGAAAAAATGAGAGGTTTTTTATGTGTATTTATACTTTTCCAAGTGCCTCCTTTATTTGACTTTAGGGCCGATCTATAACTTCTTGTCCTTAGATCTAGGGCCTCTTGACCATACTTCGGGGATTCATATTTAAGAGGGTATAAATTCTCAACCATGAGGAACCACGTGACATACCACCTATCGTTGGAAACAACATGAAGAGGACTATCCATCTATGAGGGTTTTGCATGTTTTTGAAATTGCATTCATCCTATTTTTTTTCAAACAAATTTGGGATTCATGACCACACCTCTAGGGCTTCTTGTAGACTTCTTCAAATCATCTTCCCATGAGGGTCATGCTTAAAGATACACCATAAGGGGACCAATTTGGAGACTTATTCTAATAAACCCATCACTTATTAATTCAAATAAACCCATCACTTATAGGGTCTTTTGGACTTGCTTTGGGGATTATTCTAGGGTTGACATAAATGACAACCAAATTTCCAAAAATATCCCTCTTTGGCATTGATGGAAACACTCATACTCTTCATGTGATCATTGCTTCCCCTATCCTTATGCTTCTGATCTCCCAATCCTTCTCTACCCATTTCAAATCAATGGAAAAGGTTAACTCCCCCTAAAAGTATACCTTATTTGAAAACTCTCTCTTTGTATTCATGTGCTCCCCCTGTGTTCATGCTTATGATCTTTCTCTTCTATTGTTGTTCTTTATCTTCTCTTTCTACATTAAGGGTAACTCCCTTTGACTATTCATCTTCCCCTATCTTCTTTTGCAATATGTCGTGTAGATCAATGTGGGGCTTCTTGTATATGATTTCCTCTCTCTGGGTGTTTTTTTTTCATTGGCGCTTCCTATTATTGTATTCCATTGATGTATATAAAAAGCATTCATGTCATAGTTCCTTCATCACTTGAATTTAAGTATTCATGGATTGTCATTTTCATTGTGTTGACATCAATAACATAATCATTCAACACTCTCTCCTTGACAGTATAACTTATTCTGATGATTTCTCTCCCCTTGTCTTGATGTTCCTTTCACGACTTGCCCCCATATGACTAGATGGTTCCACTTGTAAATATGCTTGTTCTCTGAGTCATATGCTTTTTTGAACTAAGCTCATGTTTTCATCCACTGCCATGTATCTTCTTTGGTTCATGTCAAGTATTGTCTTCTAGACATGCCAGATATCTCATGAAATCATATATGTCCAAGTGTCTCAAAACTATCCATGACTTTACTATTCAACTGTGCACAATGCTAACCCATTTGTTACTTCATTGTTCTGAGAGATTCTTTGATTCCATTGCAACTAGTCACCACATATTCTTGCTTCTAAAGCTAAGTCAAATATATCCATTGCTCTATTTTCAAATCACATTCTACAAGTTTTCCTGGGGATTTGTTTCGAAAACTGATCTTTAATCAACCAAAATGACACAAACCATTATGTACCTCTTCCATCAAACCCCCTAGTTTATAGGCTCCAACCCAAAGGAAGCTACAACTCCCTGAATTCTCCAACACCAACCGGAAGGAGGCTACAATCCCCTTTCCTTGCCCCTTCCTAACTCCCTGAAATATAAATGTAGACTCAATCTATCACTACCATTATCATTGTTACTGTCATTGTTACTGATAATAAACCTGTCACTATCATTGATAATCAACCTATCACTGTCACTAATAATCATCATGTCACTATCACTAGTAATCAATCTATCACTGACAATCAACTTCTCACTAGTAATCAACCTGTCACTGATAATCAACATTTCACTAACAATCAACTTGTCACTGATAATCAACCTGTCACTGATAATGATACATCATCATCATCAAAACCAGATCCATTCACATAAACCATATGCCAATATCACCATGAACATTTCTCAAAACATATGACTAACATCATCAAGATATGCATCCAAACCATGTACCAAAATATACGTCAAGCATGTGCCATAACCTCAATAAACTATGTACCAAGTATATGCTTCAAACATATGTCATATCATTCATGTTATGCCTCAACCATGTACCAAAATATGTGCCTCAAACATATTCCATCTCATTCATAATACATGTCAACCATGTACAAAAAGATATGCCTCAAATAATGTACTAAGAATGTACCAAAATATGTCTCAAGCATATACCGAACATGTACCAAAAACTCTAAGATGTGTATCAAGCATAATCCATGATATCCAAAATCTCACAAACATGTCTCTAGCCATGTGCCAAAGATATGCCTCAAGGAACATACCATAACATCATTATGCAAATATGAAGACATAGAAAACCATACCTTTTATCATGTGAACAACATGGTGCATAAGATCACAAACAAATTGGCCTTCTTCAACTTCATCATCAACAAGATAGTATCTTCATTAACCATTTTCAACTTCATCAAGACACAGATATTTGATTCATCTACTATAAACCTTCAGACATCCATGTTTTTCCTCATTGTGAACCACGTACATCTGTGCCTTGCTCCATTGCAACCCATAGATAACCTTAGAAATTTGTACACTTCTCCATTGCAACCCTCAGATAACCTCAGAAATATAGTTCAATCACTTTTGTACTCCTTTCTCTCCTCGATCTCCTTTCTTCTAGGCCAAATTTGGTTTGTCGAGATTGCAAATCCTCCTAGAACAAGTGTAGACCCACATATGCTCTCTCCATACCATAAAAACACACTTGGATGGATGAACAAATGAGAGGTGTTTGATGTGTATTTATACTTTTCCAAGTTCCTCCTTTATTTTACTTTAGGGCCAACCTATAACTTCTTTTCCTTAGATCCAGGGCTTCGTGACCATACTTCGGGTCTTCATCTTTAAGAGGGAATAATTTCTCAACCGTGAGGAACCACATGACGTTCCACCTACCATTGGAAATGACATGACAAGGACTATCCATTTGTGATGGTTTTGCATGTATTTTCAATGTCCTTCATCCTCGTTTTCTTCAAACAACTTCAAGCTTCATGACCAAACCTCTGGGGCTTCTTGTATACTTATTCAAAGTGTCTTCCCGTGAGGGCCATGCTTAAAGCTACACCATAAGGGTACCACATTGGAGACTTCATCAAATAAACCCATCACTTATTCCTTCAAATAAACCCATCACTTGTAGGGGCTTCTAGACATGCTTTGGGGCTTCTTCTCAGGTTGACATCAATTAAAACCAGCTTTCCAACACTTGCTTCTTGTTATTGGGATTGCTACAACAAAGTATACATCCTCTAATATACCTTGCTACATCTTCTTGCATTTTGGGCCAGTACACATGCCTTTGTAAGTTGGAAAATGTCTTCCCAACACCACAATGTAATACAACCTTAGAGGTGTGAGCTTCTTTGATGATTTGCATTCGTTCACCTTTAGAAACATAGAGCTTGTCGAGCTTGTCAAGTAACCCATTCTGAAAATGATATTCATCCTTATCGTCACCTTATTCTATATGAATGGACTCGTAGATGTTGAAACACCTCCTTGAAGTCTTCATCTTATATGTATCCCTCTTTGTATGCATCATGGGTAAAAGGATCCATGTGCATCATAGTTCCCAAAGTTGTGATATTGGATGCGGGTGGCCTTGAAAGCATGTCTTTGAACTTTTTTGTGATTCCCTTATTATACTTGATGAATAGATTAAATTGCTATAAAAACCCCATCCACTTGTAATGTTTGGTTTTCTATAGCTTACTCTGGGATTGCAAATAATGTAGTCGCTAGTGATCTGTGTGGATGATGGTATCATTTCCCATCATATAGTGTTTCTACTTCTTGACATCTTAAACCATGACATAGAGTTCCTTGCCATAGGTAGGGTAGTTCAAAAAAAACCCATGAAATATTTCAGAATGATAGCATACAGACCTTCCTCCTTACATAAAAAATTCTCCCATGGCATACCCACTTGCATATGTCTCCACTTAGAAAGGATTTTGAAAGTTTGGTAATGCGAGAAATAGTTCTTGGATGATATTTATTTTTAGCTCATTGAATTTCTTCCACTAAATCTCCCCCCATTGGAAACTCTTACCACTCATTGTTATGGCGTGGAGTAGTGAAACTGCCGCTGAAAATGAAGCTATGAACTTCCACAAGTACTTTGTTTCCCCCCAAAAATCCTAACTTTAGTGACATGTGTAGGAACTAACCATTTCATGATGGCCTCCATCTTTGTGGGATCTATCTTGATCTCCCCTCCACCAATCACATGCCCCAAATACACCAAATAATGCTAAGCAAACTCACATTTCTTGAGGTTAGCCAGTAGTTGGTGCTTCTTTAGAGTCTCTAACACCTACATGAGATGTGAGATGTGCTCCTCCCATGTAACACTAGAAACAATTATATCATCTAAATATACTATAACAAATGAATCTAGATATGGGTGTAATGCATCATTCATTAGTTTTATAAATGTAGTTGGTGCATTACATAAACCAAATGGCATGATCAACCATCCATACAAACCTTGCTCTGTCTTGAAGGCATTCTTCCAAGTGTCTTCTTCATTGATGCACACTTGGTCATATCCTGATTAGAGATCCAACTTGGTGAAATATTTTTCATGCTGCAACTAATCTAATAGATCATTGATCTTGGGTTGAGGGTACTGATTTGAGTGTAATCTTTTTCAATGCTCTAAAGTCAATACACATTCACCAACTCCCATCCTTCTTTGGTACAATTATGATAGGTGGCCCACAAGGTGAGGTTCTTGGACAAATCACACCCTTCTCCAACAACTAATGCAACTACTTCTTCACTTCATTTTCTTCTAGAATGTATTGTCTATACATCCCAATATTCGACAATGGGTAATCTAGCAATAATTGTATTTCGTCCTCCACTTCCCTCTTGGGTGGTATCCCTTTAGTCTCCTTGAACACTCCTTTGCATTCCTATAGCAACTCCAAATGATGTTTTTTCTCTTTAGAACACCCCTCCAAGGATTCCTTTACTCTTATCGACTCATCCTCAATATGATTTTCTCTTAACAAAAGTAAAACATATTTCTTACTGGAACTAATCAATTTCTTCACTTGATTGGCACTTACTAGTGAGATCTTTGACTTTCCTTTATGCACATTGATGATGTAGGACTTCTAATTATTTATTATTCGGTACTAATTGTCTCTTTGTATGAATATTTCATTCCTCGTATACATGTAGGGTATTCCAAACACTACTCCACATATGTCAAGGGGCATTACATCCAATTCCACTTTATCAATAAAATCAACACTTGCAATAAATTCAATATTACACTATTTTGTTACCTTGATATTTTCATCCTTGTTTACCCATCCCAATGGATATGTAATAGGATGATCACAAACCTCCAATCCAAGCTTCCTTACTAGATCCAATACTATGAGACTATCCTATGAACCATAGTCGAACAAAGAATCTATCTTGGTCTTCTTGACCTAAATATTGATGTGGAAGAGCTTTGTCATTTCCTTCTCTTCCTGGTGATGATGACTACTTATATTCAACTCCTTCTGCATTGTTGTGCAGAAAATATTCTCATCCACATCAGAGGTTGTTTCAACTTGATTGCTCGAATTTTTCGCTAGAAGATTCTTTTTCTTTGCTTCCTTATTGTAGTTCTTCGGGTTCAACATTGGATGTAGTTTCTAACACTTTTCTTGAGTGTGACCATCAATATTGCAATGGTTAAAATTGTTATTGGGACCCTCTCACTGATGTGCAGTGGATATCATCTTCTTATTTTTCCCCTCTTTCTACTTCTTCTTACCCTCCTTGGAAGCTTCCCGGTTCTCTTTCAACTTGGAACCGTTTGGATACCCTTTCTTGTGGACTATGTTTTCTAGATACTATTCATGTACACTTTCCTCATCCACTCTCCTTGGATTGAAAAGAATCACCTTATTTCATAGGTGTATATGTAGACCCCCTAGATACTTGAGGAGTACATTTGGGCTCTTGGGAGAGATACCAAACAAGATGGACATCTTTTTGAACTCAATGGTGTACTCCTATACACTCTTCCCTTGATTCTACCCGAAGTATTGCCATTGGATCCATTCGTCCTCTACATACCCAACATGATAGAAATGGACTAAATGAGGGTTTTGAAATCCTCCCACTTAGTTACTAATGGATCACCCTCCATCCTAAGTGTTTCCATATGGATTTACCACCATGTTAAAGCATGGCCCTCTAACTTCAATATGGAAAATTATATCTTTTGTTCTTCATCTATATGGTGAATGTTGAAATAAACTTCTAGTTTATGCAACCAATGATTCAATTTCAATGCATCCATCCCACCTTGGTATGGATTTATGTCCACTTTCTCTTTCTTCTTGAATAGGGAATGTGAAGTGTTTATGACACTCGAACTTGACTGTTATTTATTGGGTTCTTTTCGTGACTCCTTTTATGTGTATTCATTATCTCCCAATTTCCCATCTGATTTGATCTCTGAGTTCACGCCTCCAACTTCTCTAAACAACCCAAGCTTGATTATTAGTTCCTCCATGAGGAGGTGTTGGGTAGGTGTTATATTATTTGCATGTGTGGGGGGGCAGGGGTGCATCATATTTGAGGATTTTGTTTGACGATCCCATCACCTATCACCCTTTGTGGGCATGTCTGTCAGGTGCTACCTGAGGGGATCATAATTTCCCCCCTAGCTATGTGGATCGTTTGGCTCCAGGTGCTATCCCAGAGCCGATAGGGTTCAAGGCATCACCCTGATTTGTTTTTTAGATAATTTTTTCTATTTTATCATTTTTCGCTATTTTTAGTGGTTTCTAAATTAATCCCGGATTAAGGGATCGGGGTTTTGGTAGCTGTGAAATACCTAAATTTTTTAATATATTGTATTGCAAATGGTGAAATTAATACAATGAAGAATTGAAAGGTGCGGCACCAAGGGAGGTTGGTTTTTTCCTGGTTAAAGGTTTCCAACAAAAATATCTATGTAATATGTGTATGAGCCATTGATTAATTTTTGTTTTTATTAAGAATCTGTATGCATTGCTTTACTTCACATGTTTAAAACTTATAGGAGGGATATATTGTGATATATGTCAACATCTTGCTCTTCCACCTCACAATTCTCTCTTCTACTGGATCTCAAGGGTTGATATGAATAGACTCGTTGGTTATGGCTAGGGTTCTGCGACTCTATTCTTAAAATGATTCTTGGATCCCTGCAACTTTCCATAAATTCCCCAGCATAACCTGCTATGATATCAATATGATTTGTAAATTTCCATGGATATTCCGCTACACAGTTCGTCACAACACACCTAATAAAATATTGAAATCTTTACTGTGAAGGTCAATTTCCTTTAGATATTATATTCTTTAATTATTTTTTTTCTTCTTAAAATGTATGAAATAGATGAAATGTGATAAATAGAAAACATAAATAAATACACAAACGATCCCAAAATAAACACAAGATATGACCTAGGAAACGCAATTTGGGAAAAAACCTAGCTAAAATGTGAGGTCGCTTTGTTCTCTTTTCTTCAAATGCAAGTACAAAGAAAGAGGCACTCACTGTGGAGTTGCATTTGACACTATGGCCTAGATGGCTACTACAAAATCATTGTTCCTCTATTATGATAAAAAAATACCACTTTCAGATGTTTTTCTCAGCTATGGAACAATATATAATACAAAAGAATGGAACCCCTTCTCCTCCTAGTGGCCCAATATTTAACATAACTTGATAGCCATCTAGGGTTAGGGTATTGACTTCCTCAACCCTCAGTTAGTGATCAAATTTGGACCTTCTAGAATGTTCTAGAAAATACACTATGTGGATAGCCCCACACGTTTAAGTAATGGGGGTTGACATGGAATCCACTTTCACCATGGTGATCAATACTATAGGTCAACTTGCGGGAGGCATAACTTTCACATACAAACTCCGATTGAGGTGATTCTTGCACTGATGGAAGGGTATGAGTGTGTGGAATATATTTTTTAATTAATTTTAATTAATTTTTTAATGCAATGATTCTTGCACTGATGGAAGGAACTAGTGTTACATGTTAATTAATTTTTTAATGCTGTCACATGCACATGCATGCAGCTATGTTAATGGGCATGTATGCAATCTATTTATGAACTGTTAGTGTAACTATGTGATCTATTCATGATCAATTTGTATAACTGAGTGATAGATGTTATATATGTGAACATATCTATAGAGGTGGTGTACAATGTGAGTGCAAGCCTGTAAGAATACTGATAATCATTACCCGTGATTTTTTCTATCATTGAGTTTCCACATAAATCAATCTGTCAAATGTATGATTAATATGTTTGATTTAATGTATATTTGATCTTGCTTATTTTATACTTTGTTATATGCTATGTTTTACTTGGGCTGTGTAACAAAAAAAGACTTTCAACCCATTGTCACGACTAAGTAAGTTGTTTCAAACTTAAATTGCATAATTGGGAGTTGAACATCCCAATGAAATACTAGAGCATATGGTGGTTGGGATCTCCCTGACTTTCTGATATCACCCATAGATTGCACCAACAGCTCCTCTTCTGTATCTAGGCTACTCCATTTCTACTATTATGAATCATATAAAAAAGTTAATTTTTAGTAACGCCTAATACCATTTAGGCCATACTCTAAGAGCCCCTTTCATTTCTTGTCAAAACATTGGTGTGGCTCTTCAATTCAGAGATTAATTGAATTATCAGTAACCATTTCCTTCTAAAGACTGCGAAACTATGCTTCAAAGAATAAAGTACACATTGCAGCTTCAAATAAATTTATAATAGAAAACAGCTCAAACAGAATAGAGTACTATAAA
>SNQJ01S0017290.1:4135-19839 GCA_010110895.2 Picea sitchensis
GACCAGGAAACAGGCACGTAGATCAATGACCCTAATTGGATTTCAGACCCCCATGACAATCTGCTTTTAACCAAGGGGGGGGTCCGAAATGGTTATTCTCCTCTTGCGGGCCCCTAGTTACAGGTGGCATAAATCTATTGGTCCCGAAGTCCCGTCACCATATGCTATATGACAGCCCCCATCACTTATGAACATCATCTCCCACTTGTTCACTTGTTCCCGAGTTATGTCCCATCCCATAACTGTTGTCAGTCCCCTACCCATTTTCACTCATGACCAGCCCCTTATTGCGAATTTTACCTCCAATCCCTAGCAGCCACGTCACCCGTCCGTATGTTTTGTCCACTGTCACCTGCCATCTCACCCCCAAGTGGCTCGTTTTCCATTTATTACGGGATAACACACCCGTTACCCTGCTGACCTATCTCCCGCGCTCAACCGACCCCAGTTTTAAATAAAACTACCGTTATTCCCCCTACATTCACTATTCACCCATCACACCAGAAAATTTACCGCTTACTCCTCCATTGTCTTTCCGTCACCCTCATCCACAGTCAGTCGACCCCACTAATTTTTTGTTTATTCCAGGTACTGTTGCAGAGATGGTGCCAAAGCCTAGACAAGCAGAAGGAGACGAAAATCCTTTTCTCCTACCTCTTATCGACCTGGACAAGATTCCACTGGTCGACAAAGACCGATTAATCACAGATACCCAATGCGATTTCGATTTCTCAGACCTCCAATCAAGGCTCAGGGAGGTTTTTTTGAACCAGAGTGATGAAATTGGACTCTGGGAGTCCAATTTACCCCTTTACCTTTTTCCCCAGATCCACCATTTTCCCGAATTTTCCCTTAAATGCCAAGCTTATTATATTCCTGAATAGAGGGTCGTTGTCTCCTCATCTGGAGACACCCTGTTCTTCATCACGCCCGAATACATAGACCAAATGATGCAAATTCCCCGTGCTGATTCTGTGTCTCCTTTCAACCTAGAAATCCTTACAGAGTTGTATCAGAAGATTACTTTTCCCCAGAGAGCTCAAATATTTTAGATTTTCCTTCCAACCTCCGCTCAATTCCCTTCCACAAATCCCCCTTACCCATCGTCCATGTTCTCCACCAAGGGAAACCAGGTCATTTCCTCCCTTTATGCTCTGTTAGGGTACTATTCCGACCAGTGGGTAGATGATCCCATTCTGGGTTTTCTATCCATTTTCTCCACGATGAAAAGCCCACCACCCAGTTTGATTTCAGCACCTTCTTGGCAGACAATATTCATGAACAGTTCATGAATTTTGGCACGGAAGGCATGTTCAGATACTCGTCTATATTGGCATACATGTTTGTGTTCTATCAAGCAGATAAATTCAGTTTTTCCATGCAGAAAATGGACGCAGATGGAAGGCCTCAGCCAATCATAGCATGGACCTCTTTGTTGAATCATAACTCCACAGAATACAGCTTCAAAGCATTCATCGATTTGTTTTACCACCCTGTGGTAATCATGTTGAGCAACAGGCCTGAGCCTCGAATAAACGACGAAGTCTAGAGAATCTTGCATCTCTCGGATAACACAAAGACTGGGGATTGGTACCTGTATCAAAACCACACCGAGATCAGAGTGTTCGGCTACGATTTGGCACCCTACAAGCTGCCCAATTATGTGTCGGTAAGAATCTTTGCTTTAGAATACATAAGGCAGATCATGAATTTAGATGATATTCATTTCGTATCATTGAAGAAAAAGCAGTAGCTTCGAATCAAGGGGTAGATTAGCTCCTTCATCTGCAATAGTAGAGGCATTAGGGAAGAAGCTGACAGGATGTTGAAAGAAATGAAGTTATTTATGAGTTTCCCATGGCACTATGATCCATGCGGGATCATTTCAGAAATGCAGTGAAAAATAAAAACATCCCGTATGTTCATGAGTCCAATCCCGAGATTGAAAAATTCACCAATCAGATAGTGTGGGTGCCTGAAACCTTGATCTAAGTGGAACAACAGGTTCCCCCGACCAATGTTCCACCAACGACCACGCCACAGGTCCCTAAGGAAAAAAGGCCTCGACAAGAACCATCTTCGCCTGTCATGGAGGTATCGTCTGAAGAATTCCAGTTTCACACTAAGAGGCCCAAGACAACCACAGTTCCTGGCCCTACAGGGGAGAAAGAAGCCTCGCCTACCACAGTGGTCAAGTCTGTCATTCCATCTTTCAGCTCAAGCTTACATAAAGACATCACCCTAGCAATGCCAAAGAAATCCTCAAACTCTCCACTGGACACTCAGCCGGGCAAGACTGGGCGCAAGTTGAGCATTTTTTAGAAGTACGAGATGATTAAGAAAAATAATCAGACTCTTACCAGTAGTACCTATGCTCAGTTTCAGAAGCAGACGTCGACTGCGTAGCATAGGCTGTTGTCTGCATTTGACACAGAAAAGGGCAGGATGCACATGACCTTCCTCCAGGCGCAGGTACCAGACCCCAAGGTAATCACAGACTACAAGAGGGCCACCTTCGAATTCCAGACGAAGGATGTGCACCCAACAGATCAGATGGATCTGCACAAATAGACAGGGGAGATGGTATTCCATACATTGGTGCATGCTTCTGCTTCTGCATCAAAATTACAGGTATCACTGAATAACGCTCAAACGCAACTCAAGATGGAGAAGATTTCATCCTTCACAAAAGATAACAGAATTAAAACTTTAAAGGAGTTGGTCCTCAAGATCGGCTATGACTCCTCCAACGTCAAAGTTGCAGAGGAGATGATAAAGAAGAAGAATGCAGACATCACCTCTTTGAGGAAACAACTGAAACTCCCACCCATAGAAGACTCACAGGCGAAGGAGATAGCAGAGAAAGAAGGTGAAAAGGACAAAATGCTCAAGCTGCCCATGGAGCAGAATGAACAGCTCAAAAAAATGGAAGATGATATGGAGAGATTACTAAAAGAGAAGGAACAACTGAAGCCAATGGAGGTCATTCCATTGACTACCATCCCAATTTTAGGAACAAACACAACAACAGTGACAACAGATCCGTCCATGACTCCATTGACACCGCAGGAGAAGACAACCGAGTTGGCTGAGTCTATGGAAAGGATGAACCTGCAAGAGACAAAAATCAACAAGCTTAAGAAAGAAGTTGAGAACCTCTAGGAACTCAAAACTTCTTTCCAGACCAGTCTCTCCAAAGAAAATCAGGTAACTGAGCAGCTCAAGAAGGAATTACAGCAGCTCCAAAAGAAAACAGTGGTAGGGAAGACTTTGGCTGAGGTCAAAGAGAATGTATGGATAGACATCACAAAGTCCATAAATGAGATATGGCCCATGATCCAAATTATGTTTGAACAGAATGAGTTGGTCCAGAGGAGCAAACAGGCCATTGAGAAGATTAGAGTAGAATTGGGAGATAGACCAACTCAGGCAAATGATATCATCAAATTCTTCAATTCTAAGACCAGAGAAGAACTAGAAGAGTTGAATATAGAAGATAGAACAAATACCATCCTTGAGGTCAAAAGAGTTTTGACCAAGAGAGGATTAATGCTTCAACTGGAAGAAAAAGTTCAGATCATGGAACAGGGAGTACAAAAGTTCTTCAATAAGATTGAGGCTCTCCAAAAGAAAGGTTTACCTGGTCCGAAGGTTATTAATGATAAACTGATGACACTCCTAGATTACAAGGAGCATCACCGACAAAGAATTCATGGACGCTCTTCAGTTGGACATCAGTATCCAACATGAGATTCGATACATATTCCTCACTAAGCCCACATTCGCCAAGTATACAGAAATGGATGAAGTGTATCAGAGACTGCTCAAAGTCACTGTGCCTAGTCATCTCAGATGGGAAAAACTCTTCGATCTGCTCGATTAGCAGATGAGTTGTCCAGGTCCAGTCACCTGTCCAGTCAGATGAGGTCGTGCAAAGGCTTCATCAATGGTCTACCCAGAAATTCCGCTTGCAATTGCACCAAGTCATCAAGCAGTTTGATTAGTTAAATTAGTTAGGCTAAAAATAGAGTTAGCACGTCCTGATCAGTTATGATAGGAATGTTTGTAATATGAGTTGTAAATACTTCACTTTTTGAAGTATTGAGTTTTTTTTTATCTTCACACCCTCACACTATCAGACTGTAACATTTTTTGAAGAGATCTACCATTAATAAAAAGGAGGCACTTTACAGGATTCTTACATGTGTTCACTGGTGATGTTTACTCTCTAAGTTGAATGTTATTCTTTCTTTGTGATCATCTTGTTTTCTAAGTCTAATCTTTAAGAGTAATGAATGTTGCAGGATTTATCTCAGATACCCTGTTTCCGACTCGAAAGATTTTAGTGTTATCTTCTGATGTTTTCAAATAAGAAATTCTTAAATGCTTCTTAGTTGAATTTATCTTTCTCATCTTTTCTTCTGTCCATCATTTAAGCTACTAAAATATCCAGTGAGTATATTATCTCTCCTGTGGAAGTATTCCTTCACGTTTCTGGTTTGTATCTCATGTTTATTATAACACAGACCCCATATCCCAATGGAGGTGTAGACTGTCTCAACCAATTCAAAAAACACTTTGACAACAAAACCTACTTATTTCTTTACCTAGCCTAATATCTAAAATTGAAAACATAGCTAAATCACATAGAGAGATCCCTCTCTGAAGCTGGAAGGGCTAGATCCCAGGTTTAAAAGTGGTTGGATAAAGTTACCTTTGTAGATTTCTTCTGTTTCAACCTCTAGGAAATTTACCAAGTGCTAACACCACTATCGTAATGGAGGGTCAACACTCACCACTTTTCCCAGGCAGCCAGAAAATGATGTCCACTTCTTCATCCATGAAAAAAAAAGACATCACATTGTCAACCAAATCCTCACAAGAGCCTGCAGGACTCAAAATATTTGAGAAATGCAATACGATCAAAAAGAAGAATGAACTGTTGACCAATAGTACCTATGCACAATTATGAAAAAAAACATCTATAGATAAGCATAGGTTACTATATTCCTTCGATACAGATAAGGGGAGAATGAATATGGCATTCCTACAGGCTCAGGTGCCTCATCCCAAGGCAATGTTTGATTACAAGAGGTCAACTTTCGAAAAAAAAAATCAAAGTAGTGCATATAGCTAACCAAATGGATATGCACAGACACACTAGGGAGATAATATTCTCCACCCTAGAAAACACCTCCATGACTACTGCAAAGTTGCAGGTTTCCTTAAACAATGTCTAGACTCAGTTGAAGCTGGAGAAAGTATCTTCCCTAGAAAATGATAACATGATAAAATCTCTGGAGGAGATGATACTCAAAATTGGATATGACCCCTCAAATGTGAAAGCAGCTAAAGAAATACTAAAGAATAAGAATGCTGACATAGCATCCTTAAGGAAAAAATTAAAAATCCCAACCACTGAAGACTCACAGGCAAAGGAAATGGATGAGATTGAAGGCCAAAAGGAGGAAATGTTGAAACTAATCATGGAGCAGAATGCACAAATTAAGGAGATGGAGGCCGAGTTGGAAACATTAGTCAAAGAGAAGGAACAAAATGTGCTAGTGGAGGTCATCCCACTGAATGCAGTTACCCTCACAGAAAGTAGCACAACAACCACTATAGAAAAACTTCCATCAACCACTCCAGTGACAACCTCAGATGCATCAGAATAATTGGAAAAATCAATGGAGGATATGACTCTGCAACTACAAGAAATCAAAATACTATAGGAAGAGATCCATAACCTCCAGAAGATGAAAGCCACATTTCAAGCTAGCTACAACACTTAAATGCACAAGTCATAGATTCTTAAGCAAGAACTGAAAAAGCTGTAGAAGGAGACAATCATGGCTAAGACACTATCAGAAGCCAAGGAAAATATTTGGATTGACATTTGCAAATCCATGACAAAAATTTGGCCACTCATACAAATTATGTTTGAGCAGTAGGAATTGGTGTGGAGATCCAAACAAGCCATTGACAAGATAAGGGGAGAATTGGGAGAAATTCCTACAAAGGAAAATGCGATCATAAGGTTCTTAAATTATAAGACAAAAGAAGAGTTGGAGGTTTTGCAAATTGAGGATAGGACAAAAACTATCCTCAAGGTCAAAAAAGTTTTGACCAAGAGGGAATTGATGTTGCAACTTGAGGAGAGAGTCCGGACAATGGATATTGGAGTGTAGAGTAGTTTTAGCAAGGTTGACTCTCTGCACAAGAAAGGTCTTCCCAGTTTATTAGTTATCAATGACAAGATGATTACTTTCTCATACTACAAACAAAAGATCCTCATAGTAGAAAAATATGGTTCTAAGTTTGCGGGCATACAGGGAAGCATCATTGGCAAAACATTCTTGGAAAATCTGTAGTTGGACCTGAGCATCCAACATGAGATAAAGTACCTCTTCATCACCAAGCCCACCTTTTCCAAGTACACAGAGATGGATGAAGTATACTGAAATTTTCTCAAAGTTACCCTCCCTAGTCAAAAGAAATGGGAAGACCTATGTCATTTGATCGAGTAGAGGTAATTTGTACATCCGAATCAGCATGTGGAATAGTCATAGTCAAGTCAAAGATGACTCACCAACCACCTTCCTCAGAATCAACACCAAGGATTCAAGAGGATCACTTAGCATCCCTATTGTTTTGTAATATGTAATTTTCTTAGTTAGAGTTTCTCTCCACCATATCCTGATCATGAATGACAGGATCAGATGAAATTTTTCTATAAATACTTAAGACTTAGAAGTATTGAGGGTTGATTTTTGTGCCCAAGTGAGCTATCTCTATAATATTTTTGAAGAGATCTACCAGTAATAAAAAGGTGATTCACAGGATTGATGTGTTTTGATGTTGGTGATGTCTTTTCTTCTATGTTAATGTTTATCCTATTATGTTATCATTTTGTTTTCTAATCTAATCGTTTAAAATAAGTTAAAGTACAGAATTTGTTTCAACACTTTGTTTCTGTCTTTTAGCGATTTAAATGTTCTTCTTCTGATATTATAATAAATAAATTCTTAAATTTTTATTTATTCTGATTGACTATCTCACTTGTTTTTGTCTTTCCATCACCTTAAATCTAAAAGATCCAACATTCTCATTATCTTCCCCTGTGAAGAAACCTAATAAATATGTATTTGATCTCAATCCTTAACATGGACCCCATAGACCAATGTATGTTTAATGCAATACTTTTAGCCATATTTATAAATAAAAACAAACAAACCCAGATTCATTTAACTAGCCTAATATCTTAAAAATCAACAGATCTAAATCCTACAGAGAGATCCCTCTCTGAAACTGGTAGGGCTAGATCCCATTTTCGAAAGCGGTTTTGGTAAGTTACCTATGCTAATTTATTCTTCCCCTAACAAACTTTGTGAATTACAGAGTGCTAACATAGTGGTGACCATACTGGGGAAATGAAAAAACTTTCCATCCTACGATTTATTTTCCCTAGATAAAGAAAACTTTATTTATGAACAATTAAAGATCTAACTTTCAAGAGATAATGTTCAGAGGTTGTTGAAGTTTGTATATATTAGTTTAGATTTCTTAAAATTTAAAGTTCTGGCTCCTAAAATAATTCACACTATATCTCACCTAGATCCAGAACCTGTAACAGTTGTAGACAATCCAGAAATGTTACTCGGAAAAAGAAACATTGTAGAAGGTTATGGGAGGCACAGTCCTCTTCATAGGTCCACTTCTCTACCAAAGAAGATTGTCACTATCCAGGATCTTGAGTTTGACTTACCCTTTGAAAAAATCATTTTCATAACCAAATCTGACAACTTTGTGAGCGAAACAGTCCTAGATCAAACCATCCTACAACCCAGAATCCCTGAAAGACTTTCTCCCAGAGAAGGATTTGATCAACGTTTTCTTCAAGAGTTTAAAATTTTAGAATATCTAGTATCAAATATTGATCAAGCATTGTATAAATCCCATTTTCAATAGTCATTCAAATTTTCTTCCCTGACTATTGTTGTAGATTTTGTCAAGTCTCAAGTAGCTCACTCCATACCTCCCATCCCTACCTCTTCTACCTCTTTTGTCACTTCTCCTCCAATCACACAAGTCATTATTCAGCCTCCTCCACCAATCATGGCAACAAGATATGCTCCCCTAGTGTTAGATTCTCCCCTACATGCTATGCCCCAGGACTATCAAACTAGACTTCCTTAGTTTGATGGTATTGGACATCTTAATGCACAACAACGTGTGGATAAAATGAATGATTACCTTGATTTGAAAGAAGTTGATGAAGCAGATGTTCAGATGAGACTCTTTGAACAAAGTATAACTGGAGATGTCAAAAAATGGTTTAAAGAACTACATGCTGCAAGTATTGCTGACATCGCTGCATTTCATAGAACTTTTCTCAACAAATGAGAGGTAAAGAAAAACCCTCTCCAAATTTTATCAGAATATGAGAATATCAAAAGAAATCAAGGGGAAACAGTACAAGATTACTGCATTCATTTCAATAATATATATAACACAATTCCTATTGATATCAAGCCTCCTTAAGGTTTGGCCTTAATTAAGTTCCTTGATAGTTTCGATGTTGATATGTCCTACCAACTGAGAGAGAGAAACTTTGCCACCCTAGAAGATATGCAGAAGAGTGCAGTAAGTGTTGAAGAAAATATGTTGACCAGAAGAGACAAGCAAAGAACAAAAAGAAGAGTTACAATTAAAGAAGAGCCTTCCACCTCTACTTCAGATACCAAAATTGACTTTTTGTGAGGACCATGGAAAGAATGAAAATCGGTGAGAAACCCTCCTAGAGAGAATCAGCCTGCTCCTCAGATTCGAAATCCAAATTTCAGAAGGAACCCTCCCCAAATCAGACAGAGAGAGCCTAGAGATCAAAGGAACAAAGAGGTCCTAATCAACAGATTAGACCACTTATTTAAGAAAACTATGTCGATGAAGTGGAAGAGGTAATTGAGAAATTGGATGACATTCACATCAACCTTATGGGGGTTAATGACAATGATTCCATTTTTCTCACTCAAGAATAACAATAACTTTTTATCCTTTCACAAATGGAGGTAAACATAGAAGTAGATGAGGAAGAATCTGAACAACAAGACTTCGAGAATGCAATAATTGAGGTCCATAGAGGTCATCTATCATTGAGAAGCTTGATCCTAAAAAACCTTCATTTAGCCCCTCAAAATGGCCCCGGAACTTAAAACTGCAAAAAATAGTAAATTGCCAAAATTGCCAGAAAATTGTTTTGAGCCAGTTTGAAAAGGTGGGTGGCCACAGATATCCACCTGGATCAAAATTTCCTTACTCCATCAATGTCTACAGAGACATTCTCTAGTCGTCCAAAGGGGCTCATCGCATGTTGATTAGCCATCCTGAGCCTAATAGGAGAGTAAATCAGTCTAGTTTTTCCCATCAATGACCAAGTTTTCTTTGTCATAACATTTACTTTTGATCCCATGTCGAGCACTACATAGTCCACGTTGTAGTCTCTGATCTAAGAACTAAGGTGTAATTCCTTTTTTTCTTCCTTTTCCTAGATACTTGATTCATAGCTCTACTCAAAAGAGGATCTATTCTCCCAATTTCATACTGTCTTACTAGGTGTTGTAGCTCTTGTACAACTTTTTCATCTTTAATCAAATTGATACAGGTATATAAGAAGTCCATAAGCTTGCTTACCTCTTTTCTTTGACTAGCTAGGGAAGACTGAAAAAATGCTGGTGGCATTTCACATTCCCTTACTTATGGTTGTGCCTTAGATGCATAAGCTTGTTCCTCTACAAATTCTTTCCTTGCTTCCTCAAAAGTATGTCTCTCTCTCCTTTGATCAAATAATTGTGCCTTCTCTACATCTCTTCTAATCCATGATCCTTCTGTAGTATTTCCTGTAGTTACCCTATAGTATCTTGTAATAGCGCCTCCTCTAGTAATAAAAATGACTCTAGGGTCCTCACCATGAGGTTCTGCTGATATCAATTAAACTTGTTGGTTCCCTCCTTGTTTCTTCTGAAGTTTAGCTAACAACACTAGACACTCTTCAATAACATGATCAAACGAGTTACAGTAGTTGCAAGTAGTACAAGGGTTCTGAAAATCCCTTGCCAAATGACCTAGATGTGCACAATTATAGCAAATAATATGACCTTGACCTCAACCCATGCCTCCTCCTTGTCCTCTTCCTCTGAATCCACCATGAGGATTGAAGTTTTCTCTTCCTAGGGAGTTGAACTGCACATTGTTTTCTTCTTGATGTACTTCTCCTTGAATTCTATATGTATCCCTCAATATTTCATGCATGATATTGTAAGCCCTACAATCCTTCTCACCATGTCCCACATATTTGCAGAATGTACAGTAAATATTGGTGGGTGTCTGGACATATTTTTGCATAAAATAACATTCACCACGGTGATGTCTAGTTCTACATTCCTTGCACCAGGGTACAGTAGTTGGCTTCAAAGGAATAGCTTCTCCAGAGGCCAAGTATTCATGGAATAGTGGATAGTGGTATTTGTCGTGGCCCTCTGATTTGCATATGATACACCAAATATCTTCTCTTTTCTCCTTTCCTTTATCTTTCTTCATATCTTCAACCTATAAAGATAAGCTAGTTAGATGATTTAAAATCTAGCTCATACCTAGATTGGATTCTCCTATGGGGGTTGCTTCTAGTTTCATGGTGATATCTAATTCTTTAGCCTGCGAAGAAACCTAGTGTTGCAATAGAGGAAATCTGATGTGTGGCAAGAGAGCAGCGATGAACCATTCTTTATTTTGTTCATCTAGGATCTAAAATCTCAAACGACTTGTCAGAGTCTTAAACCTATGATCAAACCCCCAAATAGGTTCAGTCATCTTCTGCTTGATTTCCTTTAACTTTGTAATACACTATGACTCCAACTTAGGCTTCTTGAATTTTTCACTCAACGAAATCTTAATTTCATTCTTCGGTTTAGGCTGTCTAGGTCCTTAAGCAAACTTCATGTACCAATTAAGTGTGTGGTCTTTCAAGGTAGTACTAAACTGAGTTTTCTTAATAGCTTTGTCAGTGGCTTGCTTAATGCTCCATACAACTTCGCATAAGAACCGGTGTTGGTTCATATCTTCAGATCCATCTCCTCTGAAGATGGGTAACCTCATTTCATCTGCCATAGATCTTCCTTGGATTCTCGATTGGGTATGTAATAAGCTTCTTGTAATAGTACTCTAATTTCTCTAATTACTCCTGCTACTCTGGTTACTTAATGCAGTTAAAACCATAGGAGGAGTAATAGTACTTACTTCCACAATAGGCACGGTTCTTATAGTTTTTGGCTCTCCTCGGTGAATTTATTTTGTCTATACTTCCTCTGTTCTTGCAGACTCTGAATATTCTTTGTCTGTTAGGTCTGCTTCTTCTCCACTGTAGAATCCCTCATATCCATAGTTTTGCTTAAATAGGTTCGCAAGAGGAACCTCTTTGAACAGTCTCCCACTGTGCATGAGTTTAGCCTCTGTGTCATTATCGTTGTCTGAATTCTTGAACATTAGATTCACTATACCTTTAGGATATTCTTCTCATGCAATAACATCTTAATCCTCAGCTTTAAAAAGTGTAGAAACTTCCCTCTAGGTCCCTTAAAGAAATACCCTCTGCTTGACTATACAATTCTACTATGTCAATATCAAACTCAATAATGTATCCTCCAATAGTGCTATCAAACTAGAGATCCACTACTCTAGAAATAGCGTTATCGACTTTCTTGACTTTCTTTATCAGTGTTGTTTTCCAAACCACATCTGGTCTATATTTGATCTCAAATTGGGTATATTCTAGTCTAGCTAACCACTCATAAATCCTTATGAAATCCTCCAAAGAAAATATCATGTACGTCGGTAAAGATGTACCTTCCCAACCAATCTTTTGTACTAATGCTAGGGTTCTTGTTATGAGCTTCAGTGAAGTCCCTTTCTAGTTCTTCTATTCGCTTTTGAATCTCTGTCTTCGATGGAAACCACCTAGACATTCACTCAAGAAGATCTTGGTCTTGGCAACAGAACCATTTGTTGGCACAGGGGTAGACCCAGAGTTCAACTCTTACAGCACACCAAAAAACCCTAATTAATGGCCCTTTAGGAAACACCTGTGAAGTAGATGCAGTCTCACCTGAAGTAGAAATAGGGGGTTGTAGGACATAAGTGTCTACAACCAAAGGAAATGCAAATTGAATACAGGACAACAACGCAAAATGATCCAGATATTCTCTACCACTATTATGTTCACTTCGCAGATCTAGCTATATCTCTTATCTTCAACAATAGAAAACAGTAATGCAATAACACTATACAGATAGAAAATATCACAGCATCAACCACAAAGACAACACAATTTACATGGTTCACCCTCTCCCTAGGGCTACGTCCAAAAAACTGCATTTCTTGATATATTAGATGAAAACATACGGTTCTATCTGCACAATTAGCTCTCTCTTTCCGTCCCCTTCCTACACACCCAGTTGCAGGGTTGATCTTCGCACCCAGCTGAAGATCCAGAATACAAACTCAATATTGTTCTCTACAACAACCAATATTCACCAACTAAAGAACAATCATAATACGACCAACATTAACTAATATTGAACCAACAATAACAACAAAAAACCCCTCCCAACTCTTCTAGACCTTTATTTATACATTTCATGACTCTTGAACAACCCTAGGTCTACTTGACCCGTGTTTCGAGGGCTTCGCCAGCCTGTCCTTCCTTCTTTTCCGCAAGGTGCTCCAAACATTTGTTGGTATCTTTTTCCACTTGTTGAGTTGTTCACAATCCATCTTCTTCAATTCTTTATCTTTCTTGATCTTCTCTTCCAATGGCTATATTTTCCTTTACTTTGCTCCTTATTTTCTGCTTCTTTAACCACTTTGACCCTTCCTCAGTCTATGTGCCTTCTATGCAGTTCGTACTTCGTCTTCCCTCCTCCTTAATCTTCACTTTCTTCCTTAATCCATAACCAAGGGCCAACAATAATCAATGACTAATCAATGACAAATCAATGCCAAACCATCATGAGATTTGAGATGATATCCATTGCATAGTGTGCGACCCAAGATAGTTTACATGTTAACCCTTGCCATAACTCCATGCAATAATCCATATTAATAATGCTATATGCGCCTACATTTGAATCTAATGAAATTCGCATAGTCCATTAACCATAACAGCTAGGACTAACACTAATATCCCTTAACTCTTTCATTCAAAATTTGCATATAGTCTTTTATTATAGCTCAAATACATAGTTTCTTTCCTTTTGCTATACTTTAGAACCTTTTCATAGTTTTTTTTTTCTTTGTTTTGATCATGCTACCATTAAATTATCCCTTGCATATATGTGGCTAGGTAATCAATCATAAGAATTAGTAAAAATGTTATAACATAGAAACTGTAAATAACACGCTCCTCATACCCATAATAATGTTCTGTGTCTCAAAAATCATTCCACAATAATGCATTTCCACCAAATGAAACCAAGATTGCATCATAAAAAATGTAGGATTATGTAGGAAACATCATAACAACAACAAAAAATGTGTATTATGTCTATCCCCACCCCTCTAGTCTACAAGGGGATCCCACCTACTAGTATTATATTATTAGCATAGTTAAATAATAGATCTTTAGCAATCCTTTGTGGGTGGATTTCATCGTTACGATTTTAATCGTCAAGAAACTAGAGAGTCCACAGGGAAATATGTTTTCAACAGATTAAGAACTCAGAATGTTTGGTTTCGCAAACCAAGTAACATCAGATCAAGAAGATATAAATCAGAATGATTATACAACAAGGGGAAGTGAGCAGATTTAAGGGAAAATTGACTGGGAATAACTCATGAAAAGTGTTAAGTATGAGGGGGTTTATCCTTGTAAGCATAATCATTCAACTAAAAATTGTTCTTGACTTCAAGGAGAAATTTTTTATGAACTTTCTCTTTTGAATATTGAAATGTATGAAGAAGAGGAAAGAAGAAGAGGGATAAAACCAACTATTTTATAAAACAACAGTGGAAGCAAATAAAAAATTCAATGATGCTTTAAAGGGGAAATATCATGAAAACTATGTAACTTGATTGTTATTGATTAACAATACTTTGCAGAAGCGTCTTTGTGGAAAAACTGATCTTGTTGATTAAGGTTGGTTGTCATTCATGTCAACCCTTGAAAAAATCCTCGTAGCAAAAAGGTTTTAGTAATGGACCCAAGATTGTTTGATGTAAAGATGACTCATTATTTTCTTGTCATGGTTGATAAGAAGTAAAGATGTATGAACTCCAAAGTGGTCCCCTTATGGTGAAAGCCCTCACGGGAAGACGCTTTGTGGAGTAAGCGAACCCATGCTTAATTGTGGAATAATGAGATGAAGGACAATGAATATGTTTATTAAACTATCCTAGATGGATAGTGCTTGTCATTCCATTTCTGGTGGTATGTGGAACGTCACATAACTTTTCATGGTTAGAGATTTATGGCCATGAGAAGTTGGAGACCCCAGGTTTGGGTAATGGACCCAAGTTTGTTTGATGGATAATGATATGAGTTATGATATATTTTTAGATAATACTATTCTATATGGATAGTACATGTCATTCCATTTCTGGTGGTATGTGGAACGTCACATAACTCCTCACATTTTGAGAGTTATGGCCTTACGAAGTTGGAGGACACTCATATGTCATCTAGAAGCCCCAAAAGGTCAAAGTGGTTTAAGAGATTTTAAAAGGTGAATAATAAAGTGAAGTAATGAGTGTATCATAATTCAAAATGAATACAAAATAAATTATTTCAATAATAAATTTAATGGAGAAATTAGAAGCGGGTTAACCCTAAAATAAGGAAAGTGGGGCCAAGTGACCTAGAAGATGTTTTTAAGGAAGCTACTTGGAGAGTATAAATAAGAGGAAAGACTCTCTCATTTTAATCACACTTGAGAATATTGAATATATATAGGTTTATGAGGTAACCAAGGATATCTAAGCCGAAATTATGAGGGAAGGTGAAGAAAATAAGGCCAAAATGCACGGAAGGATACATTCTTTTGATGGTGCTTTCTAAGGTATGTTATTTACAGGTCATCTCACCATTGTCACTATAAAAATTTTTATATAATGATTCAGGCCATGAAATTGCTATTTCATCGAGAAAACATATCCAAGTATTTGTGGTAAAACATTCAGCTTTTGGGTCATTTTATTTTTGGAGTTACACTCCATGGAAAATAGGGTTTGTGGCTAGTCCTAAACCTAGTCAAAAACAGGTGTTTCGGGTAAAAATGTCATAACTTCTTCATAACAGATCCAAATTTAGTGAAACCAAATGTGTTGGTTAGAGTACAGTCTATAGTATTATTTTTAATAGTTTTCGATCAATTCAACAAACATTCCATGCGGGGCACGCTCTACAAGGTCTCTCTCTAGAATAAGCCATATTTCAGTAAAGTATGCCATTTTTGCTATAACTCCTTTTCTGAGAGATTCCAAGTAGTGACATCTGGAGGAATTGATAAAAAACATTGAAGAAAATTGTGTATCAGTTTCATATATTTATACATTACAAGTACAAAGTTATGATTACTTCAAGTTAGGGTTGTTGACTAATCCAAAACTAGGCATGTGAGACTAAAGAAAAGTTTGATGAAAATGCTAGTCTCTTGTTG